>JARBEQ010027716.1:2500-15687 GCA_030265355.1 Tritonia tetraquetra | reverse complement strand
AGAGAGAGAGAGAGAGAGAGAGAGAGAGAGAGAGAGAGAGAGAGAGAGAGAGAGAGAGAGAGAGGAGAGAAGAGAGAGAGAAAGGGAAGAGAAGAGAGAGAGATAAAGAAAGAGAGAGAGAGAGAGAGAGAGAGAGAGAGAGAGAGAGAGAGAGAGAGAGAGAGAGCGAGAGAGAATCTCATGGAGATTGTGGTGATGGTAATAGAGATTGTTGTAGTGATAATGATGATAATGATGATGATGATGATGATGATGATGAGGATGATGATGATCTTATAATGTACAGAGTACCAGAGATGAAATTTAATACAGTATAGATGCAACGTATACGAAATACCAGGCCATTATTTTAAATCTATTTGAATTAAAAACTCTCTCGGCAGCTAGACCTAATGCCTGTGTAAGACTACCATGGAATTAAATGTTCTTCTCATCCTGAATGTGTAGCACAACGATCCGTCAGCTATAGATAGATACTTATATGAAATACAACACTGCACAATCTGTCTCTTTTTGTTTCTTATTTATCTTGTTTGTTTGTTGTAAAAACAATATGAAAATCACTACCTAAAAGACAAGGGTGGATTGTAAGAGAGCAGGGGGTAGGGGGTGAAGATTAATGCACTACCAGCTGAGATTCCCAGCTGCCAACAGCTGTGTCTATAGACGGAGGGCGGCAGGGGCATGTTTAGAAACGGGTCATAACGCCACTCAGATGTGCATGTGGGTCTTATCGATTGGGCTATTTCGTGTTTACACTTCCCCGTGTTATTAACCCTTTATGTTGCGAATGATAATTTGATAACAAGTCATAAAACTAGCTTGTGTTTAATTTTCCTTTGTGATTAGGAAATGCCACGATTAAAAAAGAAAGCAATTTGGGCCACGACGGAATGGCATCACATTCTCATTGCTCTCTCAGTGAAGACACAGAAAGTCTATAAAAAAAACCTTTTCACGCGCCACGGAGTGCGTCCGTTTTCCATTCTCATGAATTGGGTAGACTTTCTCGGTCTTCTTTAAAAATCTAAAGTTTGAAGTTTTGCGCCCTTTTCAACACATAAAGATCACATCAAAGGCGGTTTTAATTAACTTTAGAACGCTCCACGTGAATATCCAGGGCAGAGCCATGAACACTCTTAATTAAAGAACGAGAAAAACACACATGCCTGGCGGACTCGAACCCTGTCCTCTGCGTCCGAAGTCGAGTAACTTGACACTGAGCCATTCATTGTACTATATTTTCATAAACGTAAAACGAGTGGGAGTTCTCAGTCGACCACTCTTTTCACAACATTAACCCCGGTGACATGCTAGTCGATGTACAGAAGGTTGCCTGTGGCACCACTGCACCTAATAGAGCGTGACACACCGGTCGTATGAAGTCAGGAAATGGCTCTCTGCGTGTGGCACGACTCCATATGACAGACGACAGTGTGTCACCGGCGTTAGACTGAAACCGAATCCAGCCTGCAACCGGTTAATTATACAGTTCTACATGCGCTGGAGTGTTGCTTGCAGTGGTTGTATGAATGATTAGCCCACGCCAGCTGTGTCGAGCATAAAAAATATGAGTCGCACCGTGTAAGTGTAAATAAATAGAGAAAACAACAGACATGAGGGCACAACTAAACAAAGAAATTGTGGTCTTGAGAAAGAGTGGATAGACAAAAAGAAAAGACACGACGCGTGTGTGTGTGTGTGTGGGGGGGGGGGGGGGAGGGATTAGAGATAGATTGAGGCGAAATACAGTATTACCTCGTTATACTGACAACTCTGGGGCCAAAGAAAAGTTGGTTTTATATAGAAAATGGAGTTATCAAAAAAAAAGTTTTAGACAAATTGTCAGAACTGTACCTACGGTAGTGAAAAAAAAGGCGATAAGCAAAATTGGCGGTTCAACGGGAAGCGATGTAAGGAGATTTTACTGTAGATGGTTAAGTCCAATAACGCAGAGAAAGGGGGGGGGGGGGGTGACATAAACCGATAGGAATGAAAATGAACGAACCGCCATATTGGGTCATTTGGGATATAAACACAACCTTGGCCTTTCTGAGTCTCGTTACCATTAGCTAGGGGTAGATGCATCTAACCATCCATTTGTCTGTTTACCTCGTCATCTTCTTCTTTTTCATCATTCATAATCATCATAATCATATTATCTTCTTCTTTTTTTTCCTTCTTCTTCTTCTTCTCCTCCTCCTCCTCCTCCTCCTCCACATCCCCCTCCTTTTTCTTTTTATCGTACTGCCACTACTACTAGTACTATTACCACTACTACTACGACTACTACTACCACCACCTCCACCACTACTACTTCTAATACTACTACTGTGACTGCTACTACTACTACTACTACTACTACTACTACTACTACTACTACCACCAATACCATCACAATTACTAAGATTAGTCGTGCTGCTATTGCTACTTTTAGTACTACATACTTTGCTCCCACTACTACCACGACCTGCCATATTGCTGCTGCTGAAAATGTTGATACCAATACAATAACTACTACAGCTGCTGCTCTCAAAATCGTATCCATTTTTTTTCCTCCATCTTGACTAACTGAACAGTTTATATTCACAACCGAATTATCCAACACTCCAGCCTTAATTCAGCCATGCTAATGAACCACCGAAAGGGCAACAGAGTCCTGCTTGGCTTGTCAAAATATGATATAATCTACTATTCATGAGCCCTATATACATGAGCCCTATTTACAACGAATTAGTTAGGTAACAGACTAATCTAAAGTAATACCTCTATTTTTAAAAATAGTTCGGGGACTACCGATTTCCTTGCGTATAGCCTTGTTAGTCTACTTCACCCCCCCCCCCCCTTTCCCCCAAGCTATTTGTCAAGCCCCAGGGGTGTTAGGAGGAGATGTGGGAAATCGCCTGTGTGGAGTCCGTCGCATCGCATGGTGGACCTCACCAGGGGGTCACTCGCAGTCCAGATTCATGTTATTTGTGGTCAAAATCTGTGAGGACCCCTGGTCACAGACGAGTTTTAGCACACCTGAGACAACTAGAATAATTCACCGGCTGACTTTTGTGACTAGTGTAATAATACAGACATTTAGTTTTGTTACATACACCAATTAAAAGATCGACCCAGCTGGTGAAGTGGAACCCCAGCTTGAGTTGAGAAACACCGCGTTTCACACTTGCCGTGACTGATATATTATGTGTATGTCAGTATGTGTGTGAGGGGGGAGGGGGTCGTGGCGTATTGGTAATAATTTCGCATTGCGAGCAGAACGTCCTGGGTTCGAATCCCGTTTTCAACCTGTTTTTTTTTTCATTTGGACTTTCTATGAGTTTTTATGGCTCTGACCCTGTGGATTCCTTATGAATCAAATCCTATCGGAGATGGACTATAAACCGGAGGTTGCGCCTTTGATAATATTATGGCCTATAATGTGTTGCCAATGGCGTACAAAAAACAAACATCGTTATTCTGTAACGTCACCCTAGAAACAATTCATGGAAATGGGCACATAGCCAGCTATATTATTATGAAAGCCTTGTAAAGGAAAATATCATAATGGTCGTTTGTTCGTGGAGTTAGTGGACAATGACCGGCCCGACCAGCAGGTCATTCTATAATGACCAAACTACCTCGTTTGTGACTCACATACAAAGGTATTCAATTCATCCACGCCCGGCAGATTCCAACTGGGCAGTGAGTCAAAGACTCCGCGTATCTTCTGGCATCTCCCCTAAAAGCAAACATGATACACGCAATCTGTTTTTGATCTTCTGTTAAGCACGCACTATCTATCTCTCTTGATCAGTCACTGTATCGTGTAATATATAGAAACCCCCCTTGGTTGGGGGACCAATCTACATGGGTACATCATAGGTGACGATTACGAGGAGAGAGACGACGAAAATGACACGCAACTTTGAGAAATTGAATATAACATTCATACTTATGAAATTATCATGGCCAGGATGTGAGAGCCAGTTTGAAGGCGTTGATTGTATTTGCTTCAGTGGCTTCTTGGAGGAGGCTGTTCCATAGGCGAATCGTTGATGGAAAAACATACACACACAGACCTACACACACATACATACACACCTACACACACACACCTACACACACACACACACACATACCTACACACACATACATACACACACACCTACACATACACATATCATACACACACACACCTACACACACACACCTACACACACACACCTACACACACACACACACACACACACACACGCAACTGTGTTTGATTTATCTATTTAGTACTCGCCATCTATCTAGATCAGTATGATCACTGTTGACAAGTCACGTATTCTGTAAATACAGAAACAGAAGAAAATGCCCGCCGTGCATGTATGCTGGATTATGATAATAGGAGTTGAAAATCTTCGTGTCATTAACGAAAACAAACGAGAAAAAGAGTCTATTTCACTCTTTCTTTTTTTTGCGATGACACAAGCCCGTGTAGGGGGAAATAACTCTCTTCTGAAATTTTCAGCACAAAATGCGTTACAAGGATTTATGAGTTATTTCTCTTTACTCAAACATGTACGAAGTGTCCTCACTCTACTAAGCAGGGAAATAATCCGAGAAGATGTAATTTTTTTTCTGGTGTCTTCTCTTCTCCACACACACGCGTGCACACACAGCTGTGTGATTTACTGTAAAGCACATACAAATCTATTATCTAGATCAGTCGTGATCACAGCTGACAACAAAATAGGATGCTAAGTAAAAGTCTTACGCAATATTTCTCATGAGAAAATAGACCTGAGTAGATAAGTGCTGCTGGAAGTAAAATAAAAACACAGAACACATAACACGAAAATAGGTATAGGAATATCCAACAATTCGATTAAGACCTATCGTCTGGCCAGTCAGTAACCGAATTGTCTGTTAGCTGAAAGAACGGCGTTGTGGCCCGAAACGTTCTACGTCCCTGTGCTTTGTCCCTTTTGGAAGTTCACACATTACCTTTCCCCTCTTGTTCGACCTGAGTAGAAATAAGTCTGCCCGTGTCTTTTTTGTGCCAGTCTGATTGTTTCTTATCAATGACGTCTGAACGTTTAAGAAACGAAGTTACAATGAAGAAAATTCCACGGTACCCCTTGCGATGCATCAATAGTGCATTTTTATACTCAACATTTACTCATACTTACCTACTTGACCTTTCACCTTTGGAGGGGTGACTTGACCCCAATGACATTTAACCCAGTCCAGGTGCTTCTTTAGTTTGTCAGTCTTGCGAACCGTTCCTTCCAAATTTACCCTGGGCATGGGATGGGTGATTGTGTCAGATTTGTCATGTAGTGAAATATTGGTGTTATCGTTGTTGTTCTTGATCCAGAGAAATCCAGCCTCATAGTGCTGGCCCTACACTGTAATGGTAAAAGGGAATTGGATAAGAAAGAAGAATCGTTGTTGTTTGGAGTATCCCACAAAAAACGCTATTACGTACATTATTTGTATTTGTATATTATGATTGATTTTATCAGTTTCGTTATTGCCCCCTTTGATCATGTGATTCTTGTCACTGTGTTATCAAAATGGCGGGAAAGTAACCAAAACGCTTCTTATAACAATTTCGTATCTATAATATTGCGATAGAGAAACATGAGTTCACACAACGCTAGAAATTGTTCGTTTGTTTGATCGAACCCCATTAATACCGCAGAGCAGAGCAGTGGCAACACACCATGAGTCGTATCAAAGGCGGGGCTTTCCATAGACAGCTACCAGCGACTTCTTGTATAACTTATTCTTTTTTAAATGCCCCAGCTTTGTATGGACAGCTACCCCAGCTTTGTATAGACAGCTACCACAGCGTCGTATAGACAGCTATCCCAGACTAGTATAGACAGCTACCTCAGCTTTGTACATACAGCTACCCCAGCTTTGTATAGACAGCTACTTCATATTTACATAGACAGCTACCCTAGCGTTGTATAGACAGCTACCCCAGCTTTGCATAGACAGCTACCCCAGCTTAATATAGACAGCTACACCCCAGCTTTGTATGGAGAGCTACCCCAGCTTTGTATAGACAGCTACCCCAGCTTTCCGTGTATGTCTCCTCTACTATAACACAGATTATCTCATAATGCTTGCCTTCCAAAGTGTTCTATTGTTTTCATGTGCCCAATGTCCCGCATGTCAGACATGCCTGTAAGTCTGGATGTCGACTAGCCCTGCGTATTCCCTAATAGATTGTACAGGGAATTCTTGGACGGGAGCATCACGATTTGGCGGGGGTGGTGGGGTGGGGTGGTGTGATACGCCATTGTTACGGTATAGATAGCTGTGTGGTATCCATAGGGAGAATGAGAGAATTAATGGAAGGAGGGTGGAATCGGGGAGGGGGAAGGGGGGTAGATATATAGAAATATGAATGGGTGGATAGGTGGCTATGTAGATAGATATATGGATGAGTGAATGGTTGGATGGCAGGTAAATAGATGGATAGGTGGTTATGTTTATAGATAGATAGATGGATAGATGGAAGGATGGATGGATGGATGGGTGGGTGGTTATGTAGATGGATAACTAGGTAGATAGATAGATAGATGGCTATGTAGATAGATATATGGATGGATGGATAACTTGGTAGAGAGATAGATAGATGGCTGTGTAGATAGATGGATAGGTGGTTATGTTTATAGATAGATAGATAGATAGATGGAAGGATGGATGGATGGGTGGGTTGTTATGTAGATTGATAGATGAATGGATGGATAACTAGGTAGATAGATAGATGGCTATGTAGATAGGTATATGGATGGGTGAATGGTTGGATGGCAGGTAGATAGATGGATAGATGGATGGATGGGATGGATGGATTGGTGGGTGGTTATATAGATAGATAGATGAATTGATGGATGGCTAGGTAGATAGATCGATGGAAGGATGGATGGGAGGCTATGTAGATAGACAGATAGTAGATAGATGGATGGATGGCTAGGTACATAGATATATAGATCGATAGATACGTGTGAATGATAATTTGAATACTCACTACTCCCTCCAACATAATGCACTGTCACAATATCATTCATCGGCAAAACGCCACCAACTCAAGTCATTTCTAACACCATCAAAACGAGCACCACCACCACCACCACCACCACCATCAATCCCAGGCGGCTACACAAGATGGTGCCATTGATAGTTGATACCTGTCTGGTTGCCAAGGCAGTGATTGGGTCAATGACCCCAATGCCATGTCAGGCGGCAACGAGAACAGGGAGGAATGTAAACAAGGGAAGACAGAACAATTACACGGTGGGGATAGAGGAAGAATGAGGAGAATATTGTGTAGGAGTTGGGAGATAAAAGGAGAAGAAAAGTAAACGGGAGAGGTGGAGAAGATGAAAAGAGAAAAAAAGGAGGCGGAGGTCATTGACCCCCCACCATTTCTCTATCACTATCACAATGTTCTCGATAACATATCATGAATAGCAGCACTAGTACCTGCTCCACTTCGATTATCTTCCAAACAACACCTTTCCGACTTACGTTGCCGAGACCGGATGAAGCACAGGTCCCATAAGCCTAAAGTAGGCTCGAAAAAGGACATGCAACAACGTGTAAAGTAGGCTCGTAAAGGACATGCAACAACGCGTAAAGTAGGCTCGAAAAAGGACATGCAACAACGTGTAAAGTAGGCTCGTAAAGGACATGCAACAACAGTAAAGTAGGCTCGTAAAGGACATGCAACAACGTGTAAAGTAGGCTCGTAAAGGACATGCAACAACAGTAAAGTAGGCTCGTAAAGGACCTGCAATAATATGTATGTTACATCCGTCTCAGATGACTACGTGTCTTTACCTCACTGTTACACTTTTTCCTTTAATTGATTATATTATGATCAATCTCATTTTAAAGTCAACCCATGTAGCCTATTATGAATCACTAAGATATTTCCTTTTACTTCTTGGCAGGTACCGTGGACCCACAGTGCAAGAAGATCGAATTCGCCAAAGATACAGTCTTGTTGGTCTACCTGAGGAGAGTTGGGGACCGCCTGGAAGCGGCCTTCACACAGGACCCAGGCACTGTTGGCTACACGGATGAGATTCTATCTGTCTGCGGGGCTTCCGTCTCTTATCCAAAAGGTATGCGCATTTCGTTCCCTAATTATTTCATACCTTCGTAACTCCTCTCTAGCCAGTGGTAAAGCGCTCGCTTACGGATCACAATGAAATCGGGGCTGCTGTAAGTTAATGAATAAAAGAGGTAAGGAAATGTGTAAACTTCCAAAATGGGACAAAGCACAGGGACATATAACGTTTCGGGCAATAACGCCCTTCCTCGGCTAACAGACAACAAACACATAACATAAAACACGAACATTTGGTAGAGAAATCTCAATCGATTCGATTAAGACCTTTCGCCAAGAAAGGTACAACCATGTTCGTGTTATATTATGTTCTGCGTTTATTCTCTGTTAGCGGAGGAAGGGTGTTGTTGCCCGAAACGTTCTACGTCCCCTGCGCTTACGGATCGAGAGGTCAACGGTTCGAACTTCCGCACGGCCAAAAAGTTTTTATTCGGCTGTGTGGGCTTCTGGGTGGAGATGCACTATAGAAGGAGGTCCTGCCTCTGAAATGCTATTCGAGTGTCGAACTAATAGAACGACTAACTATAAACTTTAATTCCTGGTTTATTCCTCCATTCCTTCAGTTCTGATTCATTCCTTTACTCTAATGGCTTTAAGATCTCGCATCAGAAACATCCAACATTATCTTTCCACTTAGTTACAAACATTTTACATTAGATGCATCTATTATGCACCTTACCGATGTTTCAAAACTCGTTTCAAGATCGAGGGTAGTTCTTACAGATGCTATAAATAATAAATAGCAAAGATCGTTTCCGGTGACATCATCATGTAGCTATGAATAAACATTCATAATACAGTACTATGCTTTTTGCTTATGCTACGAACGGTCGTTACTGAAGGCTTGCCTTAGCTAGCAACAAACTCGAAAGCAAAAACTACGAAGATATTTTCTGATTCGTTGAAAGTCATTGCCTCATAATACCCTCAAATAGGTGAGCAAGAGGGGAAAGGTAATGTATGAACTTCCAAAAGGGACAAAGCACAAGGAGGTAGAACGTTTCGGGCCACAACGCCCTTCTTTCAGCTAACAGACAAAAAACACAGAACACGAAAATAGGTATAGGAATATCCAACAATTCGATTAAGACCAATCGTCTGGCCAGTCAGTAACCGAATCTATTGTTTACAATGGTGTCCACATTTGTTTTTGAAAATTAAAAAATAATGATTTAAGGGCATCATGTTCTCGGCTGCTGTCAGTGCTTCTGTGGTGATGGTAATTATAGTTGATATAGTGATGGTGGTGAGAAGGATAAGGATAGTGATGGTGATGAGGATGATGGTGGTGATGATGGTAGTAGTAGTTTTGATGACGAAAAATGAGGAAGACGATGATGATGATGAATGCGATTATGTTGATGATTTTGGTGGTGGTGGTGATTATTATGACGACGACAATGATAATGATGATGATAATAAAGATGATGATGATGATGATAATGGTGCGTGATGGTAATGGTGGTGACGACAACGATGATGATTATGATGATGACGACGATGGTGGTGGTGGATCTGATAGTGATTGTAATAGTGGTGGTGATTAACGTAATAATAACGATGGTGATGATGATGATGGTGGTGGTGGTGGTGGTGTTCGTGTTGGTATCATTGGTTGCAGATAATAACAACGACGATGATGAAAAGCAATGCAACAAGTGAACAATAAAATCCGCTGACAATAAGTTAGACACGACAGTTGAGCATTGATACCTGTAGATCAACTGATGACGTCAAATGTGTATAGTACACACCCCATACAAGATACACCTGGCCTCTAGTCCCTGCCTCTGTAGATAATGTGGTGTTTGCTCTTCCATCTTTTGTCCCTACTCCACACATCTTTTGACAACGCCCACCAGATCGGTACATCTTGATACTTGGCTACAAATGTTTGCTTTGTGTCCTTTCATGATCATTGTGACAATGAGCAAGGTTTTTTTCGGGCAAACTATCATTCCTTCCCAGATCATTGTGACAATGAGCAAGGTTTTTTTTCGGGCAAATTATCATTCCTTCCCAGATCATTGTGACAATGAGTAAGGTTTTTTTCGGGCAAACTATCATTCCTTCGCAGATCATTGTGACAATTGAGCAAGGTTTTTTTCGGGCAAACTATCATTCCTTCCCAGATCATTGTGACAATGAGCAAGGATTCTTTCGGGCAAACTATCATTCCTTCCCAGATCATTGTGACAATGAGCAAGGATTCTTTCGGGCAATAGATTAGCATTATCGTCATTGCTCATAACATTTTCCCTGCTGTGTGAATCAAGTCCAATCGGATAAGGACTATACAAACAGAAGGTGCAGCGTATGAAACATGATCTTCTAGTGTGGAAAAGGGCGCACAATTAATAACTTTAACACTTTATTTCTTCTTTACTTTGCACTTTTAATCTGTGGCGCAGTGGTTGTGCTCTTGCCGATGGATCCGGAGGAGGTCGTCAGTTCGAATCCTGGCGAGATAAATTATTGTGAAAGATTCTTTGTTTCGGCTTCATCAAGGATCAAATACTATCGGAAGTGGATTATACGTAGGAGGTCCTTACTTCTGAATTAATTATCTACACGTGTCCGAAGAGACCTGAAACTTTAACATTACACGTTTCCTTCCTAGATCATGGTGACAACGAATAAGGCAGGCTTCTTTCAAGCGAATTATGCTTGTCACTGCTTTATACACATAGTCGCGGGTTTCTTCTTATCTTTGATGTATGTGGCGTAGTGATAAACACTCACTCGCGTGTCAGGACGTCCGCAGTTCGTATCTTCTTAGCTTGGTTAAAGGACTTTTTTTTACTTGGCTGTGTGCGTTCAAATCCTGAATCATTCGCCGTAAGATGCGGAGGTGCGGGGTTCAATCCCATCCATGCAATTTTTTTTTTCTCTGGACTTTTCAGAGTAGTTTTCAAGGCTCTGGCCTCGAGATTCACGTGGGATTTCTATTTTCAATTTTATTAAACCGCCTTTGTTATGTTCGTTCCGTGTTGGAGAAAGGCGAAAAAAACCTAAAGCTAATAACGTTTAAATAAGATTTTACTGATTTCAGTGCTGTAGAGAAATCCAGACTCATTTTGCTGGCCCTACACTGTAATGGTAAAAGGAAATTGGATAAGAAAGAAAGAGAGTACAAGATCGACCACTGTAGTCTCTTCCATGTTCCAAAGTTCTAAAATTTTGAAATTTTACGCCCTTTTCAACCTAGAAAATTCATACCGAAGGCGGTCCAACAGAGCTTGAGAAGATTCCACGTGAATCTCCAGGGTATTGCCATGGAAACTCTGAAAGGTTCAGAGAAAAAATATCCTACTCAATATGGGTTGCGAACCCGGGCCTCCGCATCCAAAGGCAAGTGACTTTACCACTGCGCTTTCGTGTTCTTGATAGACGAAAAAATGAAATCTTAGGTTATCAAATAAAATAATACAATGCACAAACTAGGTGCAGAGAGGGATGAAGAGAAATGGCGACCAATGCCATGTGAGAAAGCACTTGAAGAAGAAGAAAAAAAAGAGAACTATCTGCTGAAGTCCACTGAAATGGAGTGGCCGCCGTGGATAAGTAAATTAGGCACTATTTCGAGTCAACTACGGTATTAATACATTCCTTTTATTATCACGGTATGTGAATATGTATTTAATCTAAAGTCCGGACATTTTTCTCCCTTTCCAATCCGCCATTCATTAAAAGCAGGCTCCGTCCACAAGATAATAACTCTCCAGCAGGGGGAGAGAATAAAATGACATATCTCCAAGAAAAGAAGCTACCTACTTGAGTTGTCTGCCCCTGGAAAGCTAAGAATAAAAGACGTGATAACATCACTTGATTAAAAGCTTCTTTCTACCAAGGGCTGCAAAAGGAGCTGTTAAGATAAGCCACCGACCGTGTGGAGTCAGAATGGACCACTCTGATTGGTTTAGTGGAATCACGTGATAAGTTTCTCTTTTGTTTATTGGCTGGGATAGCGTATCGTGTGTTGGGAGTTGTGGGGCTAATATTTTGGTATTATTGTTGGTTTTGGTAGGTATACTCATGAAGTATGACACGTTTTATTTTCTCGTGTCTTTGATTCCATAGATCTTTGTTACCAAGTTGTATTTCTATTGTTATCTGTTGATTGAGCATGATAACTTGTTTGTCTAGAGTGTCTGTTGGGTAGAGGATATCAGTGATATATCAAAAAGGAGGAGAGGGGGAGGAGAAGAATGTTAGAAGTGTGTATATTTTGACAATAGTGTAGATTTTAAGTTTTTCATAGACATTTGATGTGACCATGACGCATATTTGATGATAAAAGTATATAACTAATCCGACAAGTGGAATTATATCAAAATCTTCTTCTTCTTCTTCTGTTAATTTGCAGACCACCTCTGGTGTATTGTCGCAAAATGAAATACATACTGCAAGTCTTAGTTATCTAAACATGAAATCAATTAGATAGTTGTTATTTTACATTCAATATTAAAAACTACTTGAAATTGAAATCACGATAAGACGGCGCTAGGTCGGTGATGGGGCTGCCACCCTAAGACTTCCTGCCAGGCCTTCGATCAGTCTTTGTCTGGCTTCATCTCACTTGACCTCTCCAGCAGCAAGGGGTGACCCTACCAAGGGCTTTGTTCCAATTGACCTCGCTGTCATGGTCATAATATTATAAAGACCTAAACGATCCCACCACGTTAAGGCGTTGATCGCATGGACGTATTAAATTTTCTGGCGCTATCATATTATTACAATTTTCCTCATGTCCTGATGCTATAATTTATCATTTGATATGTGCCGGCTCCACTTTAATCATCTATAATTCTGGAAACCAAAAATCCCACAGTGTTGTGATTAAATCTTCATACTTTAAGATGGGTTTCCTTTTTCGCATCCGTCAAAAAATGATTCGCATCCCCTTTTTAAAAATAATAATGATAATGATAATAATAATACTGATAATGATACTAATCATGATAATGATGATATTAATAAATGTCTATAGCGCCCAATGTCCATTAATGAGTATAGTATCTTTTCTTCAGAATTTCTCAACCCCTTTATATTAGTATATTCGTTT
>JARBEQ010027715.1:0-23749 GCA_030265355.1 Tritonia tetraquetra | reverse complement strand
CCCCCCCCCCCCCCCCCCCCCCCCCCCCCCCCCCCCCCCCCCCCCCCCCAGGGCAGAGTGCGAATGAAGAAGTAGTATGTAGCACATTACCCACCTGCCGCTTGGAAAGAAGAACTTTGTGTATTTGGGTTGGGGATGGTGATTTTTTCTTCTCCTTGTGTGGAAAATTGTCTACATCTCAGTTGTAATAATAATAATAATAATGATGATAATAGTAATAATAATACTAATAATAATAATAATAATAATAATCATAACGGTTCTCGCCTCTAAAGCGAAAAGTACCGAGGACGATTCCCGGCAGCGACACCTGCTTGGCTTAATAACCTTGATCCACAGAAATCCAGCCTCATAGTGCTGGCCCTACACTGTGATGGTAAAAGGGAACTGGATAAGAAAGTAATGATAATGATAACAATAATAACAATAATAATAATAATAATAATAATAGTAATAATAATAATGATAATAATAGTCTTCTTCTTTATCAATAACCTTTTAGTACCTTTCGGTGTAAGGTGATAATAATAGTAATAATGATAATACAATGAATTTATTTGTAACCACTTCCTATTAAGTAGAACATTTGTGGGAATCAACGCATAGAGATAGAGATTCGGTCACTGACTGGCCAGACGATAGGTCTTAATCAAATTATTGGATATCCCTATACATATTTTCGTGTTATGTGTTCTGTGTTTTTTGTCTGTTAGCTGAAAGAAGGGCGTTGTGGCCCGAAACGTTCTACGTCCCTGTGCTTTGTCCCTTTTGGAAGTTCATACATTACCTTTCCCCTCTTGTTCATTTATTATACTTCCAGCAGCGCTTATGTTATTGCTCGCATAGAGATAGTGGTGTCATTTTTAAGGGCAGCCTCTTCCCATTGACACTAACACCTATTTATATCGATAAATTGCGGATAGATTACTAACTAACGCTGACAGACTTAGCGCGTCAGAATAATGACTCTTGAGATGTTTTTTCAAGACCATCTCGAAAGTCAACTCTCCAACCTTTATTCCGCTTAGTGAGAAGTGAAGGGGGTCACACATTTTATATTGCCCTCCCTCAAAGCGATATCGTTGAGAGGATGTCAACAGTTGGATTGAAGGCTTACGGTTTATCTCGGCGATCAGGCGGTGATCTACGGAACAAATTTGGAGACTGCTATGAAGGGTGTATGGTTGGAGTTAATCACGAGAATGTGACAAGGTATTAAGGGATCCACGCGGGGTTCTGTCCTGGCTAGTTTATAGCCTGTATATAGTCTGGAATGTCCAGTGATAATAATAGTGGTAGGAAGGTAGGTTTGGTCAGTTCCCATGGCGTCAAGACTTTTCTGCATTTGGTTTTTATTCTTGACTACCTTGCTTTGCACTAGACCTATACATATTTTGATTCTGATATATTTTTTAATTATTGATATAATTTTCTACATACGAGTGTTTGTGTTTTTTCTTTTTTTTTTTTTTTTTTTTTTTTGGTCTGCTCTTTTGTTGTTGTGTCAAGCTGAGGAAGGGCTTTACCGGAAACGTTCTGTATCCCTGTATTATTGTCTTTATCTGAATTTTAAAAATACATTTTTCTCTTTGTTCTTTGCATTTGGTCGCGCCTTTTTGGCACCTCTGTAACGTCGTAGAGTTACATACGTAGGGAATGGTGGGTTATGTCCATACTTTGTGAAATTACGCAAAGCCGTAAATATTATTATGACATGTTATATTTTTGTTTGCCCACTCGTTTTCTATTTCTACTATTATTGGTATGGCGTCTCTGCTGGTGGGGTTTGGGGTTCCAAACTAAAACATTTATCACTCAACTAATTGATAGCCCGAAACAAATCTGGCGCCGAAGCACTGAAGCAGAAGTCAAAGCCTCCAGACTAACGTGGCCCGAACTGAAGAGGGCTGCCCAAAATCGAGTCAGATGGAAGAGTGTTGCTGAGGCCCTATGTTCCTCCGGGGATCTACAGGCATATGTCAAGTCAAGTCAAGTAATTGATAGCCCAATAACGAAAAATAAAATATTTCAAAAATCTGACATACGCAAAGAACTAGTCATGACCAGCGTATGGATTGTCTACGTTTTCAGCAATGTCCACCCATCATCTCAAAGCTCCCTGGAGGAGTGTAAGGCATCGTGTAGTTACTTTTCTGTGGACATTTATTCCGCATCTGACTAGGTTTTTACATGATGGGACTCTGGCCCAACGCACAACCCCGAACCTGGAGGACCGGGATTATTTTGGAGGTTTTTCTCTTAGACTGGTTGCTTTCACTGGCTAATGAGTCCAGTCTACTCTTGTTTTTTGTTCGGAATTTTCCTTCCTCTAGGCAGACTGCCTTACATGGCTATCGAGTTGTTGTAATTACCCAGCAATATAATGTGACTGAATTCAAATTTATTTATTTGCAATTGGCATACAAATACACAATTACAAAAAGGACACATTAGAAAGTAGGTAAAGAACAACACACATATTTCCATGGTGACCGCCCCTAACAAAGCCAAATATAAGTCGGAGATTGAACTTTCGAGATAGTAAAAAAAAACCAAACAAACGAGGTCCCAGTGGCGCAGACGTACGGTTCTCGACTCTGAAGCGAAGGGTACCGGGTTCGATTCCCGACAGCGACACTGTCATGTATTTTTCTCCTTGAAACTCGGTGAAAACCTATATGCCACTCCCCTGATCCTATTTAGGAAGGTGGGATCAAGTAACCTAGTCCTATCGGAGACGGACGATACACTCGGAGGTCCCGTGTGCACATTGCGCGGCCGCTGTCCGGGCAAAATTAATTCCTACCACAAAGGTCACAGTGGGTTGATCACCTGCTTGGCTTAATATCTTGATCCAGAGAAATCCAGTCTCATAGTTCTGGCCCTACACTGTAATGGTAACAGGGAACTGGATAAGAAAGAAAGAATAAAGAATTCTTTTAACATGATCTGTTTCTGAGCCTTATATTATAGTATTTGTGCGTTAAATAAGTTAATCGAGAATGACCATGTTGTTACTGACGGTTGAAATTGTACATTCCTGCCCGTCACAAGTTGTATGGCTGGTGCACAGATATATATATATATATATATACGAAAATACGCAAAGATTCCCCAGAACAACGGAGATACATAACGCTCTATTCTGTCTTTGTGTTCAGCGCAATATTGGCTCTGTGCTGGGATTTAACCCATTTGCCGTGTCGGCCCGTGTGGGGTGGGAGTGGTTTTTGTTATTCTTATTTCCCCTGTTGATTAATTCAGATAAGACGCATATTTACGCTCAATACGAAAACAGTTGATAAAAAGGTCAGAGCTTATCTTTCTTGATATAATGTGTAATGATATTAATTGTTAAATACACAGTTGACTGTGTTTACAGTAGTTAAGTTCGACAATGAAGAAAGCAAATCTAGCGCAATCACTTGCTGATCGTTAAATAGAACATATGGTTGTAGTATTAGCCTGGCAGCGGTACTACTAGACTATAATCGTTTGTTCAGTATATTAGTGTGGAATTCTGGCATATCGTAGCGGGAACCTTAAAAACCCCCACTGCGAGTGCAGTACTGGTACCATACGACGAATCGATCACCGCTACGCCGCGGACATGGAAGGACATTTACAATGGATTGGCACGGTGTACGGACGCATTTCGTGATCGTAGTCGGAGAACGGCAGAGAGAGACGGCAAAACGACCAGTGCCGATTGGAGTTACTAATGAATAGTATAATAATAATACTATTATCAATTTGTTAAATTTGATTAGTTGGATTCTTTTCTTACTGTGTGGAAACGTGTGGATTATTACGCATTCACATTCTGGAAAGGGAATTGAATCAAGTGTGCTGCGGAATTGTGTCAATATTATAATTTTTAAACATAATAATTGCACTTTAATTACATTTGATATTATAGAATAAGTTCTGCGTTTTGATAACATTTGAGATTGTTACTGTCAACCAAAATGGTAATTTGATAACCTGAGCACTATAATTGGGGTTAGGGTTTGATTTGCTTGGTTTACCGTCCATACAATAAGATCCCACGTGTAGGCAATATGTGTCTGGTGCCAGATACGACGAGGAAATACGTTTACTGTGAAATAGGATAACTTAATGGTGGGAAAAGAGACGCATGTAATGTAAGCTGCTATCATCAGAGTTTAAAAAAAAATATACGTAACTTATTTTTATTATCTGGGTATCCTGCGAAGTCTTTGGAAGTAAAAAACCAATCTATTTCTTTGTGAAGTCAATGCTGCTTTTTTTTTTTGATAAGCGGCCTCAAATTATATCTGTTCTTGTTCACTTTTTAAGTGTACACTGACAGACTAAGATGCTATCACACGATCAGATGACATTGAAAACGATTTTTTTTACACTGCGCTTATGTGGGTATGCAGGTGGGCCATTTTAATCTAGCTTTTGTGTTGTTAGGGTTGTTGTTTTTAAAACGTCTTTCTTCATCGTTTTCTCTTGTCTTTGATGTGCATGTAGAAATGGAATGGGAATAGAGCAAAGCGGGGGCGGTCTGGTGAAAGGGGGGGGGGGGGGTAGTCTCTTTCTAATGTTTATTGTTAGATTGTATTCAGTCATTTTTATATCTCACTATTTCCGAGTATCTGGCCATTACAGCGAACAATCTTGTCAGAATGCTAGTACCGAAGTGCCTATCTGGCAGCTCGCACTGTATACTCCCCATGGAGTTGAGAAGGACACTGGAATGTAATGACCTGCCCGGGCTAAATGAAACATTGTAAAATGCACAGAGCGTGAAAATCAATATACGTTATATGCATACCACACTTTTACTAAAAATATATATTATCTACCAACCCTGTACAGTCTGAGATTGAAAAGGGAAGTGACTCTGTAATTTAGCGTTAACGCCGCCCCTTTCGAGACTCTAAGGTCATTTTTCAGAGGTGGGATAGGACTTGATCCCGCTCAGACTGAGCTAAAAACCTTCAAACTCTTTTTTATTGTTTCTGGGTTTTTTAAAACCCCACTTAACATGTGTGCAATATGGGTAATAGTGAACCGCTACAAATACACCGAGTGTAATAAATAGGACGACACCATCCTGGGAAGCGTGTAGTAATTTCATTTTATTGATATAAAGAAATAACTCATTTTAAAACTATGTTTGACGGGGGTCCCAGTGGCTCAGAGGTATGGTTCTGGCCTTTGAAACAAGAGGTAGAGGGTTTGAATCTCAGCGGCGAGAGCTATTGTTTTTCTTAATAAAACTCGGTATAAACCTTTTTGCCACATCCCTGATTGTATGAAGGTAGGTGGGATCAAGAACCTAGTCCTGTCGGAGACAGACGATAGATTCGGAGGTCCCGTGTGCAAATTATACACGTTAAAGAAGCCTTGGCAGTTGGAAATCGAGAAGAGTAAGCCGAAATGCCGCTGTCAGGTCAAAATTAATTCCTACCACAAAAACTCACAGTGGGCTGATCACTTGCTTGGCTTAATATCTTGATCCAGAGTAAATCCGCCTCATAGAGCGGGCCCTACACTGTAATGGTAACAGGGAACAGGATAAGAAAGAAAAAGTTGAGAGTTGACATTAAAATGGCGTCTTATAGTAAACTATAATATTGTCACGAATATTCTCAGTTCCCACCGCACCGGTTGCTACCAAATTTTGCATGTGGTTTACTATTTAGCTAGGGAAGGTTCTTAGAATTATATTAAATCTCGGAACGGTGCTGTCGTTGATTTTTTTTAGAAAATGATTTGTTTCTTCAAATTTTGTTTATTGACATTCTTGATTTTCCCTTATTCCGCTTAGAGTAACATGACGTGATCATTTTCTGAGCACACGATGCCTCGCGGCGTTGTTATTTTATTTGTTATGCTTCCAATAGACGATGTTTGTGTTTCATTTCATTTACCGAAAGCAATTTGTTCGTATGTGTGTTTTCACCCCTCTTTACATACATCTTTCATTTTGTGGCGCTTTGAATAGTGTTCACACATGGAGCGCAATGAAAACATTAATTGTTGTCAAGATGGCAAAGCTGAAATGCTCCCCCTACCCCCTTCCTCCTTCACAACTCAAAAGTACCGTTACCGTTAGTAGAACGGGCCCTTTTTGTTTGTTAATTCCTGTAGTATAGAGAGATAACTCTTTGAAAATATTACAATGGTTTTGGGAGTACTGTGGGCTGATCACCTGCTTGCCTTATCAACCTGATCCAGAGATTTTTCCAGCACTGTGTTCAGCAATGCTTGGCATGGAGCTGGCCACAACATTCCTTGATGTGTCTCATGTGGTTTGGATAACAACAAACAACAAGTACCGTAATTTTCCGTTATTCTTATTATCTTTATTCGATTTAAGACAAATATGATTTAAATCTTTTATTCTCTTCTCTTGATCCATTTGATCTGAATAGATTTATTTGTCAACTCTATCCTTAACATTTTATCACTGATATCCCTCGACTATCCCTTAATCCTTTGGATCTTAACCCTTTTTTATTTCATTGCCAACTCCTTGTCTGCGGCAAATTATGTCTGGTATACTTTCCCTTGTACCCTCCCAAGTCCTTTGGTAAGATCTGTTAATCTTCATAATACCTAAACGTTTTCCGATGGTGACAAACAGAATGAAATTTAAATTCTTTGAATATAGGAAAATAAGCCAGGGGCTTAATTTAAGACTGAAGTCTAAAGAGAAAACACCAAATATAAATCAGAAATAAGATTCTACATACCCTCACCCCCGAAAAAATCAAACAAAACAAAACAAAAAAACAAAAAAAACCCCGATAAATGAATAAAATTAAATAAATGATAGATAAATAGATGAATACATAGATAGAAAATTAAATTTAGATAAGATGAAATGAATGAATAGATAAATGGATTTTTAAAAACCAAGCAAGCAAACAAAAAAGGCTCACACAAAAGTTAAAACAAATCAAAGCGACAATAAAACAACGGAACAATACAAAACCCATATGTTAAAGTCTTAACCCATTCACGGTCGTTACGATACAAATACTCTGTATCAAAAGACAGACAGCGGAATTAACATCAATCTTTTTGTCATCAATGGAACTTCAAAACTTAAAGTAGCTAATCTCTGTACCCGTAAAACACAGAAATAAGATTAAGAAAAGGAGGACCGTGATAATATATATCCATATATCTAGTACATCTTTCTTGTTTCAATAAATTCAAATCTCATACTAATCTTGGTAGCTATAATTTAATCCGTTACCAGTTTGCTTGTTCTTTGAACATGCTGAGTAAAATCTTGAAACTGGCGTTCGTTTGATATTATACCCCAAAAAAATGTTTGTAGCTTTTTAATTTATTGTCATGTTTGTTATTGTCACGTTAGTTCGAATGCTAGGTCCAGTGACTATTCTAATCACTGCCTATAAAGCATTTAGTTTATCGCTTCTGTTGTAACCGAACCCTACCACAAGAGGATTAAACAACATATGGGAGATAAATTACATACTATATTCTTCATGTTTACCATAGTCACAATAGTTTGAATGTCGATCAGAGTTCAGTGTCTATTCTAATGTGGATATCAGGTCATTACATACAACGTTAAGCTGAACAAAATATCACTTGTGTGTTAAATGTAAGGGGGATAACTGTAAAAGAAAGTTCTTAAGTTGTCAGTTTTACGCCCTTTGCAACTCATTATAGGGCACAATATCAAAGACGGGAGGTAAACAATGATTATGTATTCTTCGTGTTTATTTGTTTAAGTTGTAGGTAATAGCGATCTAGTGTTACGCTTTCCGATACCTTATCGGTTGTTTCCCCTGTTTTATGCAACGGTGTTACCAAAATGAGCTGTTTATTAGTGAGGATTGTTTTTCATCCTTGCTTCCACTATCGCCTCTGCACTCTTTTATTGGTTAGTGGCCCGGTGATTTTGGCAATGGTGAACACCTTCATTTCAACGGCGACCAGGTAGAGAAACAAATAATTTTTAATTTAAATTTAATTAATTAATTTATTTATTATTATTTATTATTATTATTATTTTATTTATTTCTTTAAAAAAAAAATAATTTAGGGGGGGGGGGGGGGCAAATGCGTTAATTCAGACAAATAGGGGATTAGCCCACTGCGGCCTAGGTAAATGGTGGGGTTGCCACATTGAGGCCTCTTACCAGGCCCTTGCCCACATTAGTCTGTATCCTACCCATCAACCTGTCCAAATGGGTGTCCCTGCCAGGAGTTTAGCTCCAGCTGACGTAGTTCTATGAGTAATTGGAACACGCAAGCGACCCTACTGTCGTCAAAGTTTCGGCAAAGGTGGCCGACTAAGATAATTATGTGATTGTCAAATTGTAACTTTTGACTTATTACCATTTCCGTCGGGAAACGAAATCTGGTGTCAACCATTCTATTTTTTTCACCATTTATAATATTAATTACAATGTAGTGTTTAATCACAATACTATTTAGATATGAAAGATATTCACTGGATTCGACACTCAACTCTTTATGACGTCGTTCTTTTTTTTCCTTCTGTCTTTAAGGAGCAAACTGTTAATGTTGGTTATCTCATATGACCAGCCACAACTTATACATGATATTAAATGTTCTCGCTTCACGGCTTACACGGAATTTAATTTTAAATGGTGTGTGATTGTGTTTGTTTTGTGTGGACATTGATTTAAATGCTATTGTTAAGACTCGAAATTAGTGTTCGCCCCCCCCCCCCCCTTTTAACCACTGTTTACACTTTAATGTTAGGAAATTTGATTTAATTCTTGCTGTAGTACGACGTGTCCGTTTAGAGAAATAACGCCTAGCCGAAAGTTGGGCTAATGTTGAAAGAAAACGTAATATTACGGGACGCTGTTTTTCCATTAAGGTTATGCAATTGGATTTGTGATATCTGATTATTCCTTTTGTTCTGTTTATTAATCAATTCAGTATTTTGTAGGAATGATTTTAAAGGGAAGAAAGGGGAGGGGGGGGGGGGGGCGGTAATGGATAAAACAAATCTCCTAGATGCAAAGGTCCGGGCCCAAATCCGTGAGTAAAAAATATTGTTTTGGTGGTGGTGTATATTGTATTAATATCAGCGTTTTGTATGTATAATGATGTGTGTTCCCCCTCCCTCTTGGTACCTCATTCATGTCACGAAACAACCTATTCGTATCCAGTTCTCTTTTACCATTGCAGTGTAGGGCCAGCACTTTGAGGCTGGATTTCTCTGGATCAAGATATTAAGCCAAGCAGGTGATCAACCCACGTTGGTACCTCATTCATGTCACGAAACAACCTATTGTGACTTCCTTTCCTCTTCTTTTTTCCTAATTCTTCCACTCTCCTCTTTCTACTTTTACTCCTCTTCCTACTCCACCATTATCTTCCTCTTCCTTCTCATCCACGACCGCCTCTTATTTTACCCCTTTGTTTTTTACATAAGACTTTCTCCTCGTTCTTTTCCCCTTTGCTATCCACTTATTACGTGTTGAGTGCTCCACCCTTTCTCATACTAATTTTTCTTTCCTTCCTCTCCTCTTTTTCTTCTTTCCTCGTTATACACCCCCCCCCCTCCGTCATCGTTACCTCCTCTTTCTTCTTCTTCTTCTTCTTCTTCTTCTTCTTCTTCTTTTTCTTTTCTTCTTCTTCTTCTTCTTCTTCTTCTTCTTCTTCTTCTTCTTCTTCTTCTTCTTCTTCTTCTTCGTCCTCTTCCTCCTCCATTACCTCTATTATTTATTTTTCTCCGCCTGTCTTGTTTTCTTTCTCCTCGATCACCATGTCCACTTTCACTATTCACTCATTATTGTTGTGGTCTCCACCTTTTTCTACTTCATTCCTATTCATAGTTACAAGAAAAACAAGAACAACAACTACCCAACAACCTTTAACCGTGAATCCTTTATACTCCGCGGTACGCAGTCACCGTTTTTTTCCGTGTGCCGTCTCTATTACCCATTTGTGCTACATTCTCCCCGTCAATTTCTTTAATCCCCTACCGTTTATATAGGATTAACAAAGACAAGCTCCCCATTCAAAGTAATATTAACTTTTTAATCCCAAAGCAAGCCTGTTTCTTGTCTATTTTCAATAGCCTCTTTCACAACCTTTGCCCCGGGTATTCAAACTTTCCCCCGTCACCGTATTAGCGCCGGTGAATCGCTGGATCAAATTTGAATCTATTTGATTACGGTGTCTTTCTTAATTTTGTCTTCACAGCATAATGATTTCTCCCCCCATTGAAATAGCAGCGAAAGTGAACGGCGTTCTTTCCACGGTTTTTACCCCCGGTGATCTCCAATCACCCCATCTAAATTTTAATGTCAAGTGGTGGCTTCTCAATCAATCACCCAGTTGAAATCGATCTCTCCTTATCTGGCATAGACCCGTAGAAAACAACACCGCCTTTGATGTGCATGGGGTGGATATCAAGGAAAGCTGTAAATATGTTTTGATTAGTTCTCTACCGCTAGGATTATACACTGTATTTTGTTTAAGGGGCAATGTATCCAGGACTATATTATAATCAAACGCTGCAGCTCTTCCTTCAAAAAGAAACTTTTTGTTTGGTGGTGTCGTTATTTTCGATCATTTATTCCGAAATCTAAAATCTTGCGTGAAATACGAAGCGAAAGAAGCTTCAGTCGCAATTGAATTTGTAGCGGGTGGACGGGGTATCGGCCGCTAAGGAATTCGGATTTTTTAAACTCCCAAACGGAATGATAATTTTTTTTATCTGTGCGCGTGAGAGGGAGGGTTACCGGTTACGTCATTTACATTTGATGAGTAGTGGATAGTTCTAATAGATCTAAGAATAAACCTGTGTGGTCTAACCCCGACCTCCACGTCCAAACCCAAGTGACTTAACTACCACTGCGCTAGGGGCGCCCCCTCCCTTGCTATACGATACTATTATATCACCTATTATGATCTACTGCCCTTAGACCATGTATGTACTGTGGTACAGTAGCTGTTGTGAGGGTCGAATTTCAAAGAATTTTCAACAATAGGGGGATTAGCAGTCTCTGGTTCCAGGTTTGTCACGTTATGGGCTTAGGCACCACTTGGGCTCGTGTGTATACCATCCATTTGGGACTTGGATTGGTTAATGGCCTTAGTTCCAGGCCGCCGGTCCGTGAAAAGCCACGGCTTTGGGACTCATTAACTGTAATTTGTTATTCTTCCCACCAACTCGTTAGGAAGCCTTACAATAACTGCTTCAATGTTTGACATTGACTGGTGTACGATATTACATTGACTGCCAAGAAAAAAATTTGGAGCTACCGCATAATTAGATATGTACTGTTTCATGTTACCACTTGATGGTTGATCTTCTCAAACGATTTGCACGATTTTTGAAGTGAACGTAAATATTGACTCGTATAGGTTGGGTTGTTGGTAGTGCGTAGACAAACATGTAAAATCACCTGTTGATGAATAGAATCTTTTTCCGATAAATGCTTGTTTTGTTTTTTTGGCCAGGTTTATTAATATTTTGTTGTTGTTTTAATTTCGTCATGTATTTTTACGCCTTTCTCCGTTATTATCGTGATGTGCACCTTTAACTTTAAACTCGCTCTGTTTATTTAATCGTTGGGAACACTCTCTAACCCAAGTCATGTCTCTCTCGTGATATACTCAAAAGCACCCTTCCGACGTCGTCTTGAGGTCGTATGTTATAGAAAGAGTAGCTAGCATTGATGGGACGTTTCTATATTTGTTTTGTTCACTCCCCGTAGACTCATGGTATATATTGCATTGTCATTGTTTCCCCCTTTCTAAAAAAAGTAAATATCGATCGTTGGTCTACACAACGTTGATACGTCAACATAGATGTAGTAGGTTTTAAATTGTCATTTCGGCCTTGTTATTAGTGGATGGACAGGGCTGAAGAAGATGAATGGGGGTGCTAGCATCGATATTAAGTTTACATGGTTTGAGCGCCAAAGAAGTCTTACTTGATATTTTACTTTCCATAAAATGTCAGCATCTTTGTGGGTTTTTTTGCCACTATTTTGAAATTCATTAAAAAAACCCACACAATACGTCAGTGATCAGTGGTTGAATAGATTACCTAAGGCAAAGGATAGGGCTGCATATTTTTTTGGTAAAAATACACCGATCTTGAATTTTAAAAGCTTGGATGTGTGTCAAACGAAAGTGTATGTATAATTGTATTTCTTCGTCATTCAGTCTCAAGCTGGAACTGTGTGAAGACTTTGTTAGTACTGGATATTGAAAATAACATGTAAAAACATTACATTGACGTCTCACGTGACGAGAACAATAACCGGTGACTAGTACGCAGGACCTCTCTAAACCTTTGAGTAATGATGATAACAATTGTGCTCCTTTGTTGGGACTAAACTTTTCTTCTGTTCACTTTGAATCTATGTGAGAAGAAAACAAATAACAACATGTGAAACGATCCAGATAACTTAGTTGTCTCTCTTGGATTGTTTTTTGTTTTTTTTTCGATCAATGGAGTAGAACAGTAATGGCAGATAAAGTGTAAGGACATACTGACGTTAAAATGTCGGAAAATGGTAACGTAGTTTTTTGAAGAAATGGTCTGAATGCTGCAAGTGTTACTATGTCCATCTGGTCCAAGAACCACGAAGAGCTTGCCAAGTTGGCCCAAACGCTTCAGGACCGAAATGTCCAAACTCGTCGAAGATTGGGTAAGAAACCCCTGGGGACGTGGCCCGCTGACCGACTGGGAGCGTCACGGTCAAAGAGTGACAGCTGTCTTCCGTCCAGTACCTCGCCGGTCAAAAATGGTCGCAACGACGAACTGTCCTTTGACAGCTCCAACGACGACTCGCCCCAGCCGTGGAGCAGATTACGGGTGGACTCCTTCAGCAGCGGCGATTCAGCCATCAGTCCGGACTTCCCTCTATCCAGTTACCCACCGAGTCCCATTCTTAAACAGCCTCGCTTCACAGTGAATGGCGTCGATCCTGCGAAGCCGGGTACTCTGTCATCATCGCCGAGAAATTTAGATAAGAAAGTGACGTTTTTACTGGGAGACGAATCACGTGATGAGAGAGAACAATACCCGGTGACTAGTGCGCACGACCTCTCTAGACCTTTGAGTAATGGTGGTAGTAATGGTACTCCTATGAATACAAATCACGGTGTCATATTGAATGGTCTCGTTTTGAGTCCCAATGGAAATCAAAGCAATGATGATGATGACACTGACAAGAGTTGTGACAGTGCGAATCAATACAACTATAGCAGCGATCATGGCGAAGGGTTCAAGACAGATGTTAGACATAATGGTCCAAACGGGTATAGAATTTTAACCGTGGTAGAAGAACAATTTGTATGTCGTGTTCGGTGTTCTTCAACTAAAACCAATGGCCGTGGTGAGAATGACCCTTCACCGGATGTTGTCCATAATGGGAAAACGTCTTCTCCGTCTTGTTATGAAGATGATAACAGACATCGGAGTGAATACGATGGACCATCAAAAGATGGTCTCGTAACAAATGGAGATCATAGTAGTAACGGCTCGGGTATTCAAAAGGGATCCTTCTCGACAAAGATTGATTCGAACAATGTTGTGGTGAGTGATGTGAAGGGCGGTCCAGTGAATGGTCAGCACGCTGTAGATATGAATCATCAAGGTAAAGAAAGAACTGTTCCTTATTCCGAATCTCTTAGACATTTTCACAATGGATCGAATGAAAGGATTTCAAATTTTGGTGTTGCAAAAAACAGTAAGGACTTTTTCTCGAAACACGAGGACATTTCCACGAAATTTGAGGGAAATTCCCCAAAACATGAGGACAATTCCATTAAACCTGAGGACAATTCCACGAAACACGACCATGTTGAAGTTTCTGTCCCTTCATCATCTCCTGAGAGGAAAGGTGATGACAAAAGCAGCGTCATGAATACAACATCAACTCTCAATATTAGTGAGGATCTCAATATTTTGCTGATATCTCTGCTTACGAACCACAAGAAAGAGCAGATGTTGGAAAAGAAAAGAAACACGCAGCTTGCAAAACACGACGCTACGCCAAAGTACAATGAAGAGAAAGTTGATAATGATGAGGTTTCGAATGTGCACGAAGTCTTAAAGACTGACACAAATGAGTATGAATCATGTCAAAGATTGCAGCACGTTAATGAAGGAATGACTTCGAAGATATCGGAAGTGAATGAAGGAATACATGGAGAAAGAATAGGAACCCCAACGGGAATTCTTCCACATGTGAAGCCAGAGATAGTTACGACAGACCCAGTTACTGTTGCAATTGATACAGCAATACAAACGTCTACTTTTTCTTCACAATGTCATGTTAACTCGTCATCACTGCCTGTCTCACCGCCATGTCCGATAACTCAATCGGCGACAGTTTCGCCGGAAAGATTACCACCGTCTGGGACGCTGCCTGGAAATGTGTGTGACACAACGTACCATGAACTCAATTCTTCATTCTCCTATCCCCTGCCTTCCTCTGTAGAAGTTACATATTCATCTTTCGATTCTATGAGTTTCATAAATTCGACATCTGAGCATAAAAGAAATATCACCACCTCCAGTTTTGAACCTGTGGTAAAGGTTGTACCTTCTACCTCTGTTTACACGATTCCTTCCTCACAACTAGTGACATCTACACGAAGCGTGTTTTCAGCCAACGAATCGTACGTGTTGCCTAATTCAAGAACAGCATTGGATGAGCCATCGTTTTCGGGCCTTGTATCTACACGACGCGTGCCTTCTTGCATTGTGTCAGAAGTGTCTATGTCTGAATCCGCCATTGTACAACTTAGTTTATCAAATGAGACAAATAACATTGCACAATATCCACCCCGTTCCCCACAACCAATCCCATCCACGCCTATAAATACAGCGACTGTGATATCCCAAAATTATCTCCCTTCATTAGCATTACCTCAAAGGACCCAATTTATAACACCCGTGTTTAATAATAGTGCACCATCTGTGATACCTCAAACCCCACAACACTATCTCCCCCAGTTTTTACCCATATTTTCTGGCCAAACCACACCTAAGACGGTGCCAGTGTTGTCATATTTATCTTCCACATCTAGTTATTCAATGCCGAATATCCGCAATACTTCTAATTCTCTACCATCTGTAACACCCACCACATTTGCATTTGGTGCTGTGACATCGCCTTTTTTGGGAAATGTGTTTCCCTCAGGACAATTTATAAAGAATGAGACTTTTTACTCTGTGCCAATTGAAAATAGTTATCCAGCTAATCCTCAACCATTTGTAATTCAAAACGGATCTACTCACGACGTAATAGGGAATGACAAAGGGACTCTCGGTGGTGCCATGTTGTGCAATACATTTACCCGGCAGCCCTCTGCGGCGTTTGTCACAAACACATTACACCCACCCACTGTCCCTCAGTTCTCTACGCCCCTGGCGTTCCTACCTCTTCGAAATAATCATCTAATTTCGTTACCAGTCCAAAGCCATACCAATACTAGTCATTTTAACTCATCTTTGAATTTTGGAGGCACACGTGTACACTACAACCATGACCCAACACCTCTTATTTCGCTCCCACATTCTGTCTTTGAAAGTGGTAAAGATGCATTGTGTCATGGTGTAGTGTCTAATGGTGCTCGTGTTGCATGGAGACCCGAGTCACATATTATGGACCACGAGTTGAACTCACATTATAAAAACGGTTTTGAACTTGACAATCGCGCCCATGACTATTACCAGCGACCACTGCTGCTCGGTCGTGAAGAGGGCAACGTGCCCAGTCTTGGGATCAAACAAGACCATGGGGATTACAAAATACCACCTCTCAATGGATTGCTACAGTCAAATTTCCTTAATCATCACGCGTATTTCGCTGCGGATGAGTATACTATGCCCAAGCATACTCCTATCTCAGAAAGGGATGCTACTCTTTCTTTTTCGCATTCTCCCGTAACTTTCTCGGAAGCATTTCAGTCAAAGATTAGCACCCCTTTATCGCCATCGACGAAAACAATAGATGCAGTCGATTCACTGAAAGACCAGACCGCGCATCAAAGAGTCATGGTCAATCGCGCCCATGACTATTACCAGCGACCACTGCTGCTCGGTCGTGAAGCGGGCAACGTGCCCAGTCTTGGGATCAAACAAGACCATGGGGATTACAAAATACCACCTGTCAATGGATTGCTACAGTCAAATTTCCTTAATCATCACGCGTATTTCGCTGCGGATGAGTATACTATGCCCAAGCATACTCCTATCTCGCAAAGGGATGCTACTCTTTCTTTTTCACATTCTCCCGTAACTTTCTCGGAAGCATTTCAGTCAAAGATTAGCACCCCTTTATCACCATCGACGAAAACAGTAGATGCAGTTGATTCATTGAAAGACCAGACCGCGTCACCAGTTATAAAGTTACATCCAACAACATGTACTGATTTTCTACAGTATCAACCAGACTTTGGATGTACGGACAGTATCAATGACGATGAAATATCAAATTCAATTCTTAGCCCTAGCGAATCTCGCAGTGATATTCCAAGTGAATTGGAAAATACAACTCATAGCCAGCCAAACCGCACACTGAAAGAATACCTCACCGCTGTTAATTGCTCTGAATCTCTCTCAAACGGCCTTAATGGAACCTGTCATTCTGACAGCTCAGCCCAGGTGACGAGTGTAAATTCTGTCTTGAAAAGTGTTGAAATGAAGAATACTCTTTTGAAAGATAGCGTGTCTCAAACCGATCACCACAATACAATCAGTGGTATTTCTCATCATAGCTGTACACACGGGGCTTTTCCAAGTAATATAGATATTCACGTACATCCAACCATCAATATACCTAATGGCTCACACGATGGCGTAAACGATAGGAGTGTCTATTCATCGAATGGCGGTGATGAGAAACGCTCACCCTTCAAAATGGTGCATCCGAAAAGAAACAAGTCATCAAGACGGTCAGTCTCGTACAAAAATGGCCGACACGCCGCCTCCCTGTCTTCCACTTCGAATGATGCAGATGATTCGGCCACTTTGTTGTCAACGTCATCTCATGACGTCACCAATTACAGCATCGATACGAGGAGTAATCGTACCTCCAGTTCGTACAATTCCAGTAAGAACCACCACAAGGATGCAGATTATCGATATCTTTTACGTAAAATAGAAAAGACTCTCTCGCAAATTGCGTCAGAACCTTCAAATTCTTCACAAATAAATGGGGTTGTAAAAACTTCTTCACAAATGTGTACGGATAATAGAGGAAATAGTTCCCAGCAAAGCGAGAGAGTAAAACGGAATAAAACATCGATATCTCAAGAGACAATGACACGTTCGTCAACAACAACATCATCAAAGAGTCATGTTCGGTCTTTACACAAAGGACAAACATCTACACACAACTCTGTACTTGATTCAGAAAGCTCAGATTCAAATATGATGGTTTTGTTAGAAACTCTGAAAATACTCCAGAAACTAAAGGCTTCCAACTATGATTCAAAGACGAAGAAGAAGAAAACCGGATTAAAACCGGACGACTGTCAACGGTTACTTCAAATTTTGAATTATTTTGAAAGTAGACTCTCGTCCCGGGAGCTGAAAGTGGTCAAAGACGACCTACATAATCTGTCTCTAAATCTAAGCAAACAGCTGAAATCCAATAGGGTTGCCGTGCGTGAAGAGATAGAAAACAGAAGCAAACTTTTTACGTCCGAACGTTTTACCGTTGGCAGTGTTACGGACTTGAAAGTGGAAACCCCGAGTACGGGACCAGGAAGTAAGCAGAGCTCCACATTTACAGGAAAAAACAGTGATGAATTATATTCCGGTAAAGAAAAAAGGTCTGAAGACTCAAAATCACGACATGAAAATAATGGCTTGAGGTCAGTAAAAAAGAAATCGAAACGAAATAAAGGACGGCATCTTACTGCAGTTAGTAATGGCGTAACGAGCACATACAGCGATTTATATTTGGGAGGGCTGAATGGAATGGCAAATGGTCATTTTAAACCATTACGTGCAAGTGCAAGCCTATTTCTCAAAGAAACTGGATTGTTACGTGCTCACGCCCCTAACTCTTCGTCGCCTTTGATCATATCAAATGTTGAACATTTAGGGATCACTTTCCCCCAGACTTACACAACCGCCAGTCCTCGACTGGATGATCACAAACACCCTTTCGTCCAAATGATCCAGTTTTTGTCCGAGGAGACAACATCAAAGAGTCCTCTAATCTCCTTACATCACGCCACTCGTAATGGTTTGCAAAACCCTCTCACCCAGGACCGTAATATCCCCGCAACACTTCTCGTCTCGGACAAACCTGTCGCGAACACAGTAAAACATTCAATAAATGAAACCAAGACGTGTGAACACAATAACAATTACATGTCGCAACGTTTCTCCAATCACACTTCTGATAATGGCAACGGCAATAAAAGAGTGGCAGAGATAAAGCATTCTCACAGACCTGTTACCGAAGTAGACGACGATCTTACACTCCCTAACAATAACAATGTACACGACAGAAACATCTATTCACACGGCAACCACACACTCAATGAGCACACACCGCAAAACTCCCATGAAAACAATCACCACCATAACCCTCACCTCGACTCCACGCCCGACCATCACAATAAACCCAACAACAAACTCGATGAACATACTGAAAATCCAATTCCAGACCCTTTTCAAAATGATTTACTCTCTGTCACACCCCAGTCCCATTTTTTAACCACCCCTGAATCCAAGCCACGACCTTTTACCTTTTCTGATTCGGACTCGGCCTTCAGCCCTATTCATCCCAACCCTAGAAGGGACTGCCAAGAGGACTCACTTGCCACTGGCGACGAGATTGCATGCGACGCCACAGATTACGGAAGTGACGTCACAGAACCAGGAAGTGTTGCCATTGAGATGGAGAACGACAACCAGCATGCCTTCCAGATGGATCGGGAGTTTGACAAGCACCTGGCGGACATGAAACCCTACGTCCTCAAACTACCGCACAAATCAGGTAACCTTTCTTTCCTATAGTATCCAGCAAGTGCCAGAAAAATACGTAAACCACGGGTGTGGGTTCGATTGCTACTGCCGACATTCCACTTTTCTCCTTCTATGGCTATTTTTCCGAATTTTTCTGGCACTGACACATTTTCCATCCTTGCTTGGTAATATTACTAGTGCCTGCTCCCCTTCAATTCATTTAAATTTCCTGTAGTATGCCCTTTAGGGGAGAGGAGACACTTAGTTGTTGAAATAGGTTGGTTATTAGAAAAGTTTAAAGTGAACTTATTTGACAATGAATATTGAAAACAATTAAACATGTTACTATAAGATAGAAAACACCTGACTCGACACATTTGTACAAGTCTGCAAGAGTTATATTTCTTCAGATGTCGAGGTGCTTGGCTTAAACTTGGCTCTGGATGTTGATTTATCGCACATTACTCTTTCAGTGTCAGTTTGGCACCCAATTTGTACTAGGCCCAAGTGAGGCTTTCAGATTCAAGCATTTTGCCGATAATGGCAGCGAAACCAAAAGTGGGAATCCAACCCCCGCTGTCTGTGTGTTATACAAGAAATTGATACCTTTCAACGCTATCACTGACAGAGGGTGACAAATTGTTACTTGTCTAAACACAACAGAAAATGAAATCACCCCCGGTAGCTCGGGCCATAAGGTTTTAACTGACCTTTTTCCCAGTTAAACAGTGTTTGCAGTTGTTGATGAATTTAAATTGTCATTATAAGTTACGGGTAAATGTTTGAGAAGATTATCAATCCGCGTGTTTGATCATCGGCGCGACCTTTTTGAAATCTCATGCCTTGTTGTGTCTGAACTTTCCCACACCGAGACATTTATCCCCTCAGCCTTATCTCACGTTTCCACTTTCACCGAGACCGATCCTTCAAATTCGAAGCGGACACGAGCCAGTTAAATACAAAGGTGAAAGTGGAACAACACGACCATTTTGGTAATAGCCACAAGCCTTTGATTTGTCAAACCAATGAATGGAATCTTCAGATCTCGGATTTTCCCGTAGTGATAGTCGCGCGCCTAGTGCTGGACAATTATGATATATTATTATTAGCGTGTATGAAGTACCCATGGACCCAAATGGTATTGCTTGCACACGACACGAATTTAGAAGGGCGATAGGGATAATAGTGTTATGTTATGTATGATGACGTAGGTACTTCAATTGATACTGGTGATACCAGTTTAAAACCACAAACAGAGAATCATGAGTTTTCGAGCTGCCCCATTGAGGATTGTGCCTGTGCTCGAGTGTGGCCTTAACTAGAGTTACAGCTACTATCGATCCTATTACAGCTAGCCCTATGATTTGCTTAGCTCACCCACGTCAAAATCTTCTGTAAGATACATACGTCATTGAGATTTTTGTAGCCTCATGTAAAATACATTAGAATTGAAATGGAGTTGTTTTTCTTTTCGAAAATAAATGAAAGTTTAAAAAACAAAAACAAAACATTTTTAAAAGACATAATCGAAATTTGTGATGAGAATCAAACACATCAATAAAGTACCAGCGCTAGGTTGATTCCAAAAGGAATCTATTCTGGTTTATTACTGAAATTCGCATCGTATCTTTGAATTTGAATTTTCTCCATTATTCAAAACCGTCACCGTTGTGTAAGAGGCCACCTTGGGTTAAAGACACGGCCAAAATACGATGGTCAAGCATTCAAGGCAAACAGGCGATCTAGTTACGGAATGGCTAAAACTCGTACCCCCGAAACTATTAAGCTTTGAAATATCAAAAAAACCCCGCGGAGTTTTCCAAATCAAATTTGTCAAGAGTCGTAATACAATCCTGACATCCCATAGGAATGTCCACGGAAAAGATTTTTCTGATTTATACCTTAAATCCTCTTCTATTTTTATCTGCTTGGGAAAACCGACTTTAAAATACACCCTTATTGTTTGGGGTGTCATTTTGTTTTTTGATCCGGATGTTTTTTTCCCTTTATCCTGAATTTCTTTCCATAATCAAGCTTTCTACATTTTTCTCTGTATTTATTTTCCATAATCAACGATTGTCCAGATTTGAATTGCTGCAAGGTTGGCAAGTCTACGAAATAAAAAAAAATAACCCATTAAGATTGTGAAAGGGTAAAACCACTAAACATCCTCTCAACTATCAATGAAAGAAACTCATGGAATTTCGCCTTCAACTTTAATGGAGTGTGAAATTATCAGTCTGAAATTTGTATCGGCGATGAACAGTTTCCCAAGTTTGATAAATTCTTTGCATTTTATTAACGCTGAATGTCAACAGGGCATTTTATTGTTTATAAATCAATCAAGTGATTAAAACGCGTTTAATTTCGCGTTAAGAACTGTATTAGACGGCGATTAAATCCCGACAAGTGAACTTCCGTTTTCGAATTTATTGCTATTTAATGGTCAAGGTGTCTTCTACAGAAATAATCACCCCTCGTGCAGTTCCTGACATGTGCAATCTTCAATCTCTTCGCGTTTAATCGTTTGCATGTGACGGGGGTTGGGATTTTAAAACGTCCAAAAGTTTACGTTAAAAAGACCTGAAGCATTAACAGCTTTCGAATTTGTCGTTTTCTATTAGAGCCAATCTATTTTGAACGTCGAGTCCAGTGGATATTCTAATGTGAATGTTATGTTGTTGCTGACAACCCATGAACATTTCACGTAGGTTGCGAGCGTCCCTAGCGAAAGCGGTTAAGTCAATTGCCTCTGGATGCGGAGGTCCAGGTTCGAGTCCTGCCTGAACCTTTCAGATGAGAATTTTCATGATTTTGCCCTGGAGATTCACGTGAAATCTTCTCGTTCTGTTGAACCGCCTCAGATATGACCTAACCGCCTTAGATACGACCTAACCGCCTTATATATGACCTTTCTCTGTTGTAAAGGGCGTAAAACCTCAAACTTTAAAACTTTATTTTCTTTCCTATGTTCTTTCCAGATCGACAGAAATGTGCTGTTTGGATCAAGAAGCTTTGTGAGCCCACTGGATCTTCTATATCTACCAGGTAAGTCTGTACAACTTTGGTGTGGCCCCTTCATTGCCATTGTCAGGCATTGAATCTTTAAGTATTTCTTTACACTGTGTGAAGGAACAAACACCTTTAGAATAATGTGAGCTAGGTTGTCCTAAGACAAAAAACAGAACAAATGTTTTTCTTCTTTACGTTCGTCGGTTGTTTGCAAGCTCATTCCAGCAGATGTTGTGAACTGGAACGTTTTCCTTAGGTCATCAGCAGCGATTTTGAAGAGGATGTGTGCCCAAGCGTGTCAGCCATTACACTTCTCTCAATTGTCATAGGTCAAGATGCGTAACTCCGATTGCCTCACTCGACCCAGAAATAATGGGCACCATTTTGCATCTGTGACATGATATCACCGTCCTATCCAGAGGATCACAAAATGTTACTCGTCCGCAGTGCGCCACAACGCATTGAGCCTCCAGCCCTTTACGGACGTTGTAAATTTATTGATACGGGTATGATTATCATGAGTCTGAGCCAATCAAACACTAGCATAATATTCGTGCGCGGCGCACGCGTGAAAGGAGAGAACTGTCACATCATGTTGGCCCAAACGTGTTTTGAAGGTGGTAGGTCCTGGCGCCTAATTGCGTTTAGAGCAAGTCTGACGGGATCAAGGTTGATTTGAAAAGTCTTCCCTTTGTCCGGGTGTTTGGGGAGGCGGACGTCAGGCGGAAAGCTGGACAGTTAGATCAGACAAATCCCATTCCAAACCTCCCCATTGTCCGTCGAAACGTGATCACTAAGCCGTGAGCGTGTGTACACGGGGCAGCCACTTCGGGGGTCGAGACAAACTCTTTTCAACCTCACAGATAGTATCTAGATAGACATCTTAGACCGTCTAGGATGTTTTCACCAATACTTTCCAAATCGTACGATCACTTCAAGGTTTCTATTTGTTTCGCCACACTATCCACATTCCTAACGGAGACAGCTACGTCATTCTTTGTATCAAACAGTCTTATCTCAAGGTCGATTATTTGCTGTTATGAGCTAAATGAAGTAGTCGTTAACGACGGTATTTTTCAAGCCGTTTTCCGTAATGTTTTCTAAAACGTTGGACCATTCCAAGGTTTCTAATTGTTTTGTCCTAATACCCGCGTTTCTAGCGGCGATATCCACGTATTTCGTTGTATCAAAAACAATCTGCTTATCTCCAAGTTATTCCAAGTCGAATATTTGCTCTAACTATACGCTAAATGAATAAGTTATTCACCACAAGATATTGTTGACGTCATATTTATACGCCCTGTAGTATATTGCATTTTGTTTTACCAGATTATATATTTTATTTGGCCTGGTGTTAAAAAAAAAACAAACACTCTTTTTCTTACTATTAGTGTTTATATTCTCGTAGCAGTCTGTGATTTAATGTTATGTTCCTAATCAGTGTCCCGTGTTGTTGGTGTTGCTAAAGCCCTCTTGGTTTTATCCGCTACTTGTGTTTATTTGCTCAGACCTTACACGATCTCTAATACTATTGTGATGTCATTTCTTCTCATAATAAGTATTGTATGGAACTGTAAAATAATAATTCCTGAACGGGCCCTTTTTTACCTTGCACATTTATCTCTATTTATTCTCTCTTTCTCTCTCTATATATATATATCTCTCTCTTCCATTCTCTCTCTCTCTCTCGGTCTCTCTCTTTATATATGTATGTGTGTGCGAGAGAGAGAGAGAGAGAGAGAGAGAGAGAGAGAGAGAGAGAGAGAGAGAGAGAGAGAGAGAGAGAGA
>JARBEQ010027496.1:0-15688 GCA_030265355.1 Tritonia tetraquetra | reverse complement strand
TTATTACATATATGTGACCAGACGACGTGTATTGGATTCAACCCAAGCTACATAGGAGACAAACAAATCTGTCTGTCCAATAGCGCAACCTGGGGTAAACACCCGTGAGATAGTAGTCGATAATCATTACCCCACCTTTGATAGGTCAAGGCCATAAAACTCACGTCACACAACCCATGGATTCTATACAAAACATGGATCACACAACCCATGGATTCTATACAAACCTGGATCACACAACCCATGGATTCTATACAAAACCTGGATCACACAACCCACGGATTTTATACAAAACCTGGATCACACAACCCATGGATTCTATACAAAACCTGGATCACACAACCCATGGATTCCATACAAAACCTGGATCACACAGCTGGACGAAGGCAAAGGTCAAGTTTTTTTTTTACTAAGAAGCTGACTCAATGAATGTTAACTTCTTGATTGATTTAATACAGAGATGGTTGGGGGGGGGGGGCGGTGTCCGAGGCTCAGTGGTCAAGTCACTTGACTAGCGTGTTGTTTTCTCTAGTCATTTCAGAGTTGTCATGGTTCTGCCCAGGAAATTCACGCGGAATCTACTCCAAGTATTTAGAACCTCCTTTGATATGATCTTTATGTGTTGAAAAGGGCGTATATAAGTTCAAACTTTAGAACTTATTTTCGACACAAAGGTAAAGAACGGCTCTGTTCTTGGGACGAAAAAAAAATCAAAACAATAAATGAAAAAAAACCTCACATAACAAACCTACTGGATAATTGTTGGATATTACAGGAGTGTTGTTGGATATCATTGTCATTCCACGAGTTTTGATCAGATTTTAACAAGTTTAATATTCGTGTTTACGCCATTCTTACAGGGATTTCTACTATAAAAAAAAAAAAAAAATTTTGACAGCAGACTCAAGTCAACACTTTATTCGCCATTTCACTTCATAACCGTGTCACTGCCTCGCAACACTCCGCTAGGAAAAACATGAACTTTTACTTCGTGAAATTAAAACGCAAATGAAAATTAATTTTATTCTAATCGTAACACAAAGTCGTTAATTTTGAATTGTAACGTTTAATAGCAAAAATGATTGAACTAATAAATAGAATAGGATAGGTCTAGGCTAGACAAGACATACGTTTACGTTCAAGCAATAACAAATGATCTACTTTTTTCGAATCAACTATCTTAACTCTCTTAATATATATATATATATATCTCTTGAAAATGATGTAGAAAATTGCTACTATACATTGAACCTTGAAAAATTCCTTTCACAGCGTTTTGAATTTTACTTTTTTCCTAACAGTTTGGCTAGTAGATAGGTGCTGAAAGCCAAATGTTTGTGTTCGAGTGTTTACGTCCATAATACTTGAGAGATATATATTACTTGATTAGTTATATCCCTTTGATTTATTTTTTACAAAGAATAATTCAACTAAAACCTATCAAACGCCCCCATGATGTAGACATTAATATCTAATAGATTAAAACTATAATTCCTTACAGAAACAAGTGTTTTAACGAAAATAAAGCATGGGTTTACTATTCAATATGGACTCTTCAAAACTAAGATTACATGTAACTAAGAAAGGTCATCAGATCGCGAAATAATCTAATTATAACTTTATTATTTCACATGTGACATACGAAATCAATTTCATGGTAATATTTACGTCACTAAGTCCTGTGGCATGCATAGCAAAGCTATTTCTGCCCTGGATCTTGATCACTCAGGAAATTAAAGGTTATAAAGGAAGGAAATTACAATGAGGCAGGATGGAAGTACACAATATGGTGATTATAGAATCGAAATCTTTTTCTTCCAAAATCAAGACTCAGATTTTCTTCAGACAAAATCAATCTTCTTTGGTCAATCTAACCACCTTCCCTTAACGTTAAAGATAATTCACACTAAGGGCATGTTGTAATATCATTGATCATAACACAAAGGACATAATACGATATTGGTAATATTTTTCAAATGCCAACTTACCACACAACATCACCAATGACACAAACGTAATCCAGTACATCTTCATGTTGATTTGAATTTTTGAAATACACGTTAGGTATGATTCGAAATAGATATGAACTCGGAATTCAAAAACGTTTGCAACGAATTGTCCTAAATCAACCAACAGATGGATTTCAGAAAATGGTGTCTTTAGAAACTTGAATCCACACGAAAAAAAAACCACATTAATGAAACGTTCACTAATTTAGAAACTTAAAAAAACACATAAACATCTAGATACTGTCTTATAAAATGTGTGAAGATTTAACCTGTCACAAAGTCTTCAATTCAAATGATCATTTTTCAAAATAGATAAGATTAAACGTGTTTCAATTGTATGAAATATTTTCAGTATAAAGCGACCCCCTGATGTTTGACACAATGGTGAGGGGTCAAATAATAGATGTCTTGCTAAGCAACCAATGTTTCCAACAAAGCTATTTACTGTAAGCCCTTTGTTATTGCAATGAGCTGCTTAAGGATGGAGACAAGGAAACGAGCCTAGTCAAAGGTGATCAACTTCCTGTAGTGTTTGAAGGAGACAGTGAGTGGTGGTCACCTTTTTGTTGGTCGAATTTTAATACAACGAGGGGGAGGAGGCCCAGGCTGTTTGAGGCATGCGCAGTAGCGTTTTTAAAATCCACCAAATTAGCCTCAAACTGCTCCTCTTTCATCAAAATCACCCCCCTCCCCCTTTCCTCCCCCACACCTCTTCCTTTTCTTGTTTTTTCCTTTCTCATCTACTATTGTCACTACCACCACTACTGCTACTTCAGTTATTGATGCTGCTGCTGCTACTACTACTACTACTACTACTACTACTACTACTACTACTACTACTACTACTACTACTACTGTTACTAGTACGAGCACTACTGTTGATGGTAATATTAATAATAATAATAATGATAATGATAATAATGATGATGATAATAGTAATAATAATTATTATAACAATTATGACATATAAAATACCACCACAAATAGTGTTGCTGCTGCTGCTACCGCTACTACCAATACTATAACTAGAACACCAAATACTACTGGACCAATTGTGATAGTACCAAATGGTTGATTCGAATATAATACACCAATAGAAACGACCAAACAACTGCCTACGTGTGATAATATTATTTGGAAATTTCACGGAGCCAAATGGAAATAATGTTTTGTTGAATTTGATAGATTATTGTTATTGAATGTGTTCCCGCAAAGATGATATTAATTTTCACAATAGTTTCCACTTCTTAATATTCAAAAAGATGACCTTTATTAAGCTAGGATATTGTCAGAAACATAAAACAACCACACATGGCTCCTGGTACAAGTTCATATCATCGTCCCCGGGGTTGTATAATCTCACTACGCCACTGAAAAGAGAGAAATATTGTCAAATACAGCCAGTGGGTTCAGTATTGTGTTTCATCTGTGCACATCTGTTCTCTCATTCTCTAAACGCTTGACTTCATCAGGGGGCAAAAATGCAAACAAATGAATTGCTGTTAGCAAACACATTTTTGAAGAGATGTGTTATTTGGCAACAAAACACAAAATGGAAAGGCGTCGGGTTGTATGCCACACACGTTTAAGCAAAGAGATCAGATTATATCTCTTTCCACCTTCTCACCTCAGGTGGAAAACGAGTTGACCAGTTATTAAACTGCAGTTGTATACGAAACAAATTGCTGCCCGAATATGGCGTTGAATATGTTGTTTTGTTTGTTTGCTTTGTTGTTTTGGTTTGGTTTTTTTTACCCTACCCTGGTCATCTTATTCTAAGTGACCCTTGTTGAATTAGTATAGAGGTGTTGGTAGTTGTTCAAAAGGTTATTGTATTATTTCGGCTGGAACAATTGTGTTAGAAAACACGTTCTTCTTTGGGCATTCGTTTCCAGATGATATGAGCGCACGAAGGCCTTGAATAATGAACCACCTTTTCGGGGTGGCTAATTAGCTCAGTTGGTTACAGCGTGGCCTTTGTCTCCGGCTAGGCGGTGTTGTCGATTCCCAGCGTCGACTTTTCCACACTTCTTTCTATGGCTATTTTTTATGTGTTTTTCTGGCACTTAAAACATGTTCATACCTTGCTTCATCATTTTTTGGCGCATGCTCTCCTTCAATTCATTTATATTTCAGTCAATTGTTAGAAAGGTTGATAATCATATTCCAGAAACGGTGCATGTGGTCTTAGCAGTGGCATTGTGTTAGTAGGCGTTGGATATGCTACATTACGACAAGTAAAAACCAAACAAAACTTGGCGAAGATCTTGTGAGGAGGAACTAAAGACGGCTGGAATGTCCTGGAGAGAGGTGGAGAAAAAAGCATAGAACTGAGCCAGGTGGAAGAGTGTTGCTGACGCCGTGTGTTACAAGGACTAAGTCAAGTTGTATCTCTATTGTGCGATTGGTGTTGGCAACGAGATTAATGCCTTGTACAATATTTGTGAAAACATATCTATCAATGAATATAACTCATAGACCTGATTGCTGATTAGCCGCTTTCCTGCCGTAAATTCCGTATAATGCAGAACCCCTCCTCCATTTTCTCTAAGGTCTATTTCATTCCACAGACGACCTTCAACATATCACGTGGGTCAAAATGCACCAATGAAATGATTGGAAGTTAACGAGACCAACAGATCTTTGAATTGTACATGTTGCCACAAAAGCGTTATAACTTCTAGATTTGCAGAAAGAACTGTTGTGGATGACATGATTAGTCGCGTAATTCTATCCTTCCGAAAGAACTGAGGTCATACACCTCACAATCCTAGATGTTGAAACGATTAAGACTTGCACTTTACTGGAGATGTGTTCTGGAATGGAGAGAGGGCTTATCTGGTGGGTAGAGTACATTTGTATTGGGGGTGGGAGGGGGTGTTGTTGGTGTTTTTGTTAGGGGGGTTGGAGGGGGAGGGGTGATTAGTGTAATACCTGTGTGCGGGTGTGTAGTATATGTAGTATCAATTTGTGTTTACCATAAATACCGTTTTTGACATCACGACAAACTGTTTCAGCTCGTTGTGAGTACAACGTACTTCTCTGACCGGATGACATAATTTCGGTTGTCACCACCACGACTACATCCAAGCAGCCGTTAACATAGACACACCCATCACCCGCCTGGCCCTAATCCCGCATCTGACACATACCTGCACGATTCTACACCTTCTCACCGGCATGTACCGCGGCATTTAGCCGGCCTCCCCGTGTTGACAGGGGGACAACAAACCGTTCACTGACACAAATTGTCAGGTGCCGTGTTTGTGTGTCTATTTGTACCAATGTACACACCACCTCAGTGATACTCGGTACTCTTATAAGATGTTTTAAAACAAAACTGGTCACTTGTAACAAGTTTGTTTCATATATGACAGGGAAGGACGATTGACCTCTGTGACCTCGTCCGTGCTATTTACGGACGTTTTGACCGATGGAATGAAGAAATAGGATTCCGTGATGAATGTGACTGGTTAAAACTGGTACGGTGATTTGGAATATTTGTTGAAATTCATTTACAGCCAATTCCATAGCATATCTACTACTTATTTACAATCCTCCGTGGAGCAAATGACCTCCATCCTTCTCCATCTTGGGATATGTATGCCACCTGTCATATAAGGCAGGGACACTGGTTCCAATGCCGACCAGGTCAAAAAGGTTAAAGTGATTTATTCCAACAAATGACATCCATCCTTAGCCAGATAAAAGCATTCTAAAGCCATGTTCACATGTTGCGTTTTTTTCAGTGCTTTTTGCAGATAGAACTCGACAAAGAGAATGCACCAAATGGCGGAAACGTCGTTGAGCCAGCATCATTTTGTTTTACCGCCCCGCGCATTCTCTTTGTCTAGTTATATCTGCGGAAAGTAATGAAAAAAAAACCGCACCGTGTGTACACTGCTTTAAGCCCTAGATTATTTTCAAAGTTTAAAGTTATCCGTTTTACGCCCGTTCTGACACTTGAAGATCGTGACAGAGGCGGGCCAGATCATTTAGAAATAGCCTCTCCCTCTCTCTTTCTCTCCCTCTCCACCCCCCCCTCCTCTCTTTCTCTCTCTCTCCCGCTCTCTTTCTTTCTCCCCCCTCTCTCTTTCGCCCTCTCTCTCCCTCTCTCTCCCCCCCCCCTCTCTCTCTCTCTCTCTCTCTCTCTTTATATTTTGCCTCTTCTGTCCTTCTTTCTCACTCATCTCTTTTAAAAATTCAAGAACAAAATTATACATTTTGAGTATTGAGTTTATCACTGGACGAATTTATTTGTACAATTCATATCATCTCTCAGACCTCTTCATCATCATCATCATCATCATCATTATCATCATCATTATCAACACATTCATCTATGCAATGCAATCATTAATGATATAGACAATATTACCATTCTCTAACCACAATACAAGACGACTTTCATAGAGAGACACATCGATTTATATACACTATACAATCGAATGTAGACTTTGATATATTGTAGGCATTTTCTTTTCTCTCCTTGTCATAATCATCAAAGGAATCATCAGGGTAATAATAACCAATAAAGGGATGTAAAAAAAATGCAAAAAAAAAATAAATTAGGGACAATTGATAAATGATAAATTGAACAATAATAATAATGATAATAATAACAATGATACTAGTTTCTAACGATAACTATCAACAGACAGTGTTCACAGCCTGAAATGTAAAACTATCCAATCACTTTGTACTCATTTACTACAACAATATCACACAAATAATAGTAGTAATGATAATAATAATAATAACATACTAATAATAATAACAATAACAACAACAAAAACACTGCTCTAATCTATCAATATTTCACAGCCTAAAATGATTTTAAGTATAGACAAGGAAGTGAATTTTCAAACACTGATGATGATAGTAAATAGGAAAGATTAAGAAAATCACGTGATACAAACAAAGGGAACAAAATCTAGAATTGAATGTAATACGCATTGAAATTATTTACAATTGACGTCATTGAGGGGGAGACAACTCAGGATTTAAAAACTAGGGAGGTGAAGGTCATTCTTGGTGATCAAGTCACAAAAAGGGGTAGGAGCGTTCAGCAAACAGCGGCGTCATCTTTGACGCCATAAGGCGACAATTGTGAGTTTGATCAATGGCATTTCTAATGCGTTGAAGTTCAATTTCAATGCTTTCTACGAACAGAACGTTTGATCGTCTTCAGGAAAATATGTACGTCTTCAAATTTCCCTGGGTCAGTTGAAATGATATTGTGCTATTTTCATTGCAAGAGCTAAGGATTACACATTCAATGTGTTAAAAAAAATACCTAGACTAATGTTCACAGCAAAATAAACCATGCCCCTATTATTAGAATGCTCATTCAAAGACAGCTTGTCCATTGAATAGGGTGGGGTAAAATACTGTGGTGTATCTTTGCTGGTTAGAACCGGACCACAAACGGGATAATCATAATATATAAATTCATGATCTCCTTTCATGAAAACAAACAAACGATTGCTAGCTGCCATGCAAGAACCTTTTAACCCACAATTCCCCATTTATTTTGATAGTTGTATCATTGTTGTCAGTAGAACATCAACTTTATCATGTGTAAAATCAAGGAAGATAACTGAAATATTTTTTTCACAGTACTTACTTCTTTTTAGTTGAGTCTACTTTAAAGTTTATGTTTTCCCTACATTTGGATGTAATTTTCTCAAAGTGAATAACGTGTGGGTTATAAGGTTCTTGCGTGGCGCCACAGTATTTTGAAAACAAAATACTCAAACAAACCAAAAAACAACAAATTTCAAATTTGTATTTACAAGACATAATATTATATAAGGCATCATTAAGTAAGAATACAATACATAGTGAAGACATTATGAGTTTTGTAACGTGGATGTCTCTCAATTAATTTAATTCAATCTTTGCTTTTAACAAAAGAAGAGATCTATCGAGTCTAGTGTAAACTAGACATCCGAGTTTTGATGCTATTCTCAAGATTGTATTAATTAATTGGAACACGATTTCATTTAATACTTAAGTGCGCGGTGAAGTGCTGAACATTCATTATAATGAACGGAAGTGTAAATGGAATTCTGGGAATGGCAAGGGATATGGAGAATTTTGATATTACAAACTGTCGCATTTTCAAAAATGTAGGCACCATGTTTGAGATAGTAAAAATATAGATAGTAGGGCATTTGCTCTTTGTCAACAACAAAATTGTCTAATACAGCTGGAGCACTTCGGGATGCAAAATGGTTTTAGTCGCGTTTAGTAAATTATGTTTTTAAAAATCTAAAATATATAAAGAAATAATCTATATATTACCTGTATGAAAATATAAAATATCTACTAATAGTCTATATCGTAGACTATGGATATGAATAGATTGTATTGATAGATGGAGTTAATTGCTGAAATGTGTAAGTGTTTATGTGGTGACTGATTATCATAATATCTAGTCAAAATCAGAATCCTTAAGTTATATGTTCTTTGGTAATATAAAACACATTAGAGGATCGTTGGTTTGACACCATGCACATCTAATTTATATGTGTTTTTTATGTTTAATCTCATTTTGACATTCTGGCAACATCATAAATACATGACAATCCGGTTCTATATTTTACGAATATCTAATCTGTCTTTAAACCGTTTTAGTTATCACTGTTTTATCAGTCGTCTTTGTAGTATAACGTTATTGGCTACTCTGAGAACATTTTAGTTTTTTAGAGGATTGCAAGGTGGTACAAATAATATATAAAAACAGTATGTACAGACTATAATCTAGAAAGATTTTAATATATATATATTTGATCCAACAAAAAATAGATAAATAACAAATTGCATTTTAGAAAAAAATGTGTTATTTCGCTATAAGTTTGTCTGTGTTGAAACTATATATAGTATTCAATTATTTTTTTAAAGGCAGCGATGTGATCGAAATGGACACAGCGATGAATGGAAGTGTTTTCTACCATGGTCATGACCAAGGGATAAAGCCTACGAGGACCCAATGGAATCTGACAATGATGATCTAAATGATGATCTAAATGCTAGAAATTCCCTTCATTCTGGGCACGTATGGCTTTAGATTTGAATATCTGCTGTACACTGGCCGTCTCTCTGGGCTAGATGATCTGAGGATAAGAAAATAAAATATACATGATGAAGAGAAGAATACTAATATACTACGTCTATCTAATAAAAAAACACCAACAAGTTACAACTTATTGAACTCTCTCTAAAGCACATACTAACATGAATAGTCATACAAAAAAACTAGCAAAAAAACCCCCAAAAACTGACGAGTAGGATTGAGATATGTTTAAAACTACATTTTAAAATCGTTACTATTGAAATAGCCATATAATATTTTTGTTAATCCGTAAAACAAACAGCGCAAGACAACAATTAAGAAAAAACAACAAATAAGGTATTAAACATCCTAGTAAAATAATCATTCATGGGAAGAAAATCACATAATCTAAAGACGATACCTTGCAGCTTTAATACAAACACGATGAAAGAAACCTAGTATACATAAATATATAATATTGATCAATGTAATACTATTTGGACATTAGAAATAATAAGACTAAGATATGATATTATAATATCAATAATCAGAAAATACGAAATGCCATGTCTAGCTAATGACTAAAGCAATGTGAGAGACATAGTCATGCAGTTACAAGCGTTTTGCACGATAGTTCTATAGCGATTCACAAACCATTGGTCATAGTGATGCTATAAACGAGAAGCGAGCTAATGAAAGACATCGATGACATGTGGAGGTAACTAATGCATGCAACACACAGCCAACAAAGACACGAGCACCATAGGCGTGTTTTGATGCTACAATTAATGAGCGAGGTTACTTTACTAACGTGAACAAAATCAACAACAGAAATGTGTATGTTAGTGTTAAGCCCTTTCCAATCAAAGCAAGGTCATTTCAAAGGCGGTTCAACAGAACTTGATTTCACATAAATATCCAAAGCAAATCCTTGAAAGTCTGAGAGATTCTTGTACAAGCGAGATTTGAACACCGGTCAAGAGGAGAGTGAGTTGACCACTCGGCCTTATCCACCCCATAAAAGAGTTTCACTGTTTGCGCTATGTCTGTGAGTGAGTATGTGAACATGGCCACAAATAGCCTTTTCATCAAATCCTAATCAAAAAGAAGGCTGACATTTGGTATAGATCAACTACATATCATAATTCTAACGTCCAATGGGATTTTTTATGTGATGTTCTCGCGATTTACTTAATAAATATCAAAAATATAGAAAATAAATGTTACAACTTTCATTGATGTGCGGTGAATTATAAAGGGTTTATCATGAAGGCCTAACAACTAAAATGTCATATGGAATCTAAGCAATACGACCATGTCACTATTCAAAAACGCAAATAATAGGAGGAGCAATAAACGCACTTATAAAAATTAAACGTAGAGACCTCTCTACGATAATGATGGTTTATCAGGAATACAGATACTTGATTCTTGTTGAGATATGATTAACGGCATTCGAGGTATATAACTGTGTGAAAACTTTCATTTAAAAAAGTAAAATTGATTTAGTTTTACTTTCACAAACTGTACGAATAGTTTCAGCGGAATTCTTGTTACATCTCAGAAAAAATGTTTGCAAAGTTTCCATAGAAAGCGAATTAATAGCAATAATGCACGAGCATTGATTGGAAGAAGCGTTATTAATTCAATACAACATTGATGGCAATTATTGGATCATTGTAACTGTAAATATATAATTAACAAAAGGAATTTATCATCTAAAGATAACGAATGTAGTTTATCGTTAATAGAAACCAAAGATGCAACTCCATCAAATTTCGTCACGCATCTATTCAAATTGGTGTCGCATAATATAGCGAATGATTTCATAGTTCATTATTTTTCCATACTGCACTGTTACTGTCCTCATTTTAAATGGACGCATATGAATTTATGTAAATTTGCGCGTTAATCAGCTGTATAATCAATAAGCATCAGAGATAAACACTACTCTTTACGAGATTCTTTTAACATATATTTTTGAAAAATGAACCCACATCATTTGCAAATCAGTGTCGTCTGCAAAAAGATAAGATATAAATAAATACACTGATTATCCTTGTAAATGATAACAATAAATCCCCCCCCCCCCTGCCCCGCCCCTTAAAAAACGAAGTCAGTAAATATATTAGCAGAGTTTAATTGCCTTGAAGGAACATGTTAGAGACTAATATATAGTAAGTATGAATTACCACGGCGACGCTGACACATAGACATGACTAAAGCAACCTTTGCTAGAGGTAAGTATTTGTGACATAAGCTGTCATATAGACATGACTACAGCAACTGTTGTCATAGGTAAGTATTTGTGACAAAAGCTGTCATATAACAAAAGCAAGAGCGTACTACATCTCATATTTGCCTTTAACAGCTCTTCTTGACTCAGTCTTCTTCTTCGGCCTCCATTTTACTGTAAACTCAATTGGAAATGACCATTGCCAATTAGAATACAGTACAATAATCAAACAGTGACAGAAAAGTGTCTTGAAACATCAATGAATGATATCATGGAAACAAGGGTAAGTCCATATATATATAATCGCCTCTCTATCTCTCTGCCTCTCTATCTCTCTGCCTCTCTATCTCTCTGCCTCTCTCTTTCTCTGCCTCTCTATCTCTCTGCCTCTCTCTTTCTCACTCTCCATTCTGTTTCTTCTTCCCTTTCGTTATGCTTCCTTCCAAACATGGTCAATTGTGTTTCAAAAGCAAGATGTCTAGTGTCATTCGTTCCACCACTGTCATCATGATCATGTCCACAACCAATCGACCACAGGTCACACCCACTCGTTCATGATGTACTTCGGATATTCTCACATACTTGTTAATTAACACAATTTCACATACAGATAGGTGAGAAAATCTCAACTTAAAAGCAATTTACCAGGTAAATCTTTTACAATTGATATGCCAGAGGGGGGAGAGAGAGGGGAAAGAAAAGAAAGAGAGAAAAGATATCAAAGCTAATAGTCATGCAAATAGAATATAAAATGTAACACAGAGTATTTCATGTATTCCTCGAAAAGGTTGTTACACCGAGACTTGGACAAAGGCAGAGATATCGCATGCAGTAGTTGAATGTCTAACTTGTAGAATAAAGAAACAAAAACGAATATCTTTTTCTTTAATTAATTTTTGAACGTTGAAACGTTCATTGTATAATTCTCAATAACGTGACTTGAGTGTTTTGTTTGGAAAACGTTACGAGATGTGTTGATACATATTGTAAAAACAAGTATGTCAAATGCGAAGAAAAAACAGTTATATTGCTTTTTCAATAAAACGTGGAAAATTACTCATTTGACGACAAATTATGTCGAAGGTCATTCGTCGCCAATCTAATATTGCCAACTAAGTTGACTTTGGCGGTATATAGTGATACTGGCGATGCAATTATTGGTATTGTATACGCATTGTGAATTTTAAAAAGGATGTTATCGTATAACGTAGTGGGATTGTATCTATAATAAAAATGTGTTTTATGAGAAAAGAGATGTGTTGATAGATGTAGGAATTTATTCAACAGGAAACCTCCCTGCAAGAATATCAACCTTTCTGGTGAAGATCATTGGTATAGAAAGAAAGAAAAAGTAATAATGGATGCAATTAGGAAAATAGATAACAACATGTAGAATAGAACGCAGACATATAAATAAATGCATTTTTTAAAAGTAACATTCCACAACATCTGGTTTATCATCATCAATATCATCGTTTCATCAGCCTTTGGTTTTTATCATAGAATCAAACTGCTACAAGCCAGGCATTTTCATGTCCTCTATTATAACATTCTAAGAGGTATATGCACTGTGAGGCCAGATTCAAATCGAAAAGACATCTCCCCAGCACAGAAGGATTTTATTCTTTAGGATATAAATGGTATCAAGTAATCATGAAACAGGTTAAGAGGCCAGAAAAATAGTCGTAGTCGTAGAGGAAGAAAAGTGGCGTGTTATGGTGGTGGATTAGCATGGCTTTCCCTGGTGTGGGTTCGATTCCCAAGGCCAATGTCCTCTTTTCTTCTTCTATGTCTATGCTGTGTTTCTGTTACTTTCACGTTTTCCATATTTACTCGATACCATGTATAACTCCCATTTAATCTCATTTCTAGGATGTGGTTTGATATTTTTTCGATGTGAATCCAGTCTAAGAAAGTTCGGTGCTTTGAAAACCATAGTGGTAATCAACTAATGCAGGATGCATTGACGTGGTGTTGGTTACCGTGTGTGTTTGTGTGTATGTGCTGGGATCGGTGCCTTTAGAATATACTCGTTACACATATCGTCTTCTGTGAAATATCAAAATTGCTGTGTTAGATTGTGCTGGTAGAGGAATACGAATGACGAGAATAATAACGCTATTGGGATAAATAACAATGAAAATAATAGTTGTGATAATAAACACTATAATTGTAATAACAATATTGATAATAATAATAATAACAATAACAATAATAATAATAATGAAATGAAAATAAAAATAAGAATAATAACATCATCAGAGTAACATCAACAATAAAAACAATAATCTAAAAATATAACTATGCTAATCTTAATAATTAGAATGATTACCAAAAATTTGATAATTATTATCATTACCATCACCATAACTATGACAATACCAACAACACTAAAACAACAATATTGACACCATAAAACACTCAGAATATCAATGATAATCTAGCATTTTTTTCAACAGCGTAGATTTGATTATTTATCAAGTTATTTTGATATCCGACAAAACCATATTGCTGACTATATAGATACTTGTTTTAAAGTCGAGTAAAACAGTAATAAATAAAAACAATTGTAAAATACCAAAAACATTAATCGTTATTGATTTTTTAAAATAAAAAACAAGTCAATAAGTTCACAATTGTTCAGTGAAAAAAACCCAGTTCTATACAAACAGAAATTCTTTGTTTAAATAATTTTGTCGTATACAACACATTCCTGTAATACCATGATTTCTTGAATTGTTTATGTTTTCTCAAAATCTCTATCTACGGTTCTGAATCGTTTGCCTGTTTCTGAGATAGAATTACGTCCTGTTAAAAAATAATAAAATATTATATCATTTAAGAATTTAAAAATCTTGTATGGATACAACTGGAAACAAATTTCCCCTAATAATTCAAATCATGACCATCTTCGTTAGCCATCAGATAAACCACACCCGAATATTTTTCATCACTTCTTAATTTTACGACCCACCTTAGTGCCAAAGACTTATGAAACAAAAAAATGCCCAAAAATAATTCTTGGGAGCCAATGAACATGCACAAATTGTAAACACCAGGGCTTATCTCAACTTGTTTTTTTCCAGACCTAAACAATTGTAGGGACTCAAAATTTGACGTCGTTACATATTTCTCATTATTTTATATCATATTTTGAAGACTTTGCAAGAATCTATACATATTGTTTCTCAGAGAATCGTAACACAATATCCAAATAAAAGAATTTGCATCTTATTATAGTAACATGAGATAAACCCTGTTGATTTTTGTTTTGCTTGACAATATAAAAGAAAAAAAAATCCTAGCACTGTGTATTACAATATAAACACGCTTTGACTCAGGCTGCAGGAACTACACACAATATTGCATTTCTACCATGACACAGTCACAAGTTATCATGTGTCACATCACATCGAGGCACCAAGGCACAGAGTTAATGATGTGTAGATATATTTACGATGGCGAACATAATACACATAGTGGGCACGATGACTAATTTATGTGAAAAATCATTCTTAAACACTCACAATGTTTTAATACTGCTCTGTCCTGGGAATGAAAACCAATTACGAGCAACAGAACCACTTGCAGGTAAATACTTATTCAGGATAAAACCACTTTCAGGTAAATACTTATTCAGGATAAAACCACTTGCAGGTATACACTTATAGAACCACTACTACAATGTAAAAGTGATAACGTCCCCTATTCTAATTGTTCTCTGCCTTCTTGGTGCTGATTTTTCTTAGTGGTATTTTGAAAATGATAGTCTTTAAATTGGTATATTTGCAAAGCATCTATTTTATTGTTGTATTCTTCTAACGATAAATACATTCTTTTTTCATCATTACCATTGCACTATTATTGTCATCATTACTGATATTACCAGTACCATTATCATTTTTACTATTACCACCAGCAAGTATCATTGCAACATCGTTTCTAAGCTGGTATTTTTACAAGAGATTTAAAGACCATTTCTCAATGTCGGCGATTGCCAACTCCGGCGATTATTCAAGTCATTTGTCAATGAATTAGTGGATATTTGAAGAGATAATTCTTTATTACCAAAAAACCTTCATTTTGGCCTTTAAAAGGATCTAATTTAATTTGTCGCTTGTCATGGGAGTGTATGTCTGCTATGCCTGCCCAGCACAAAAAATAAATGATTTACAGCACAAAGAAAATAACTTGACAATGCAAAGGTAAAGCTTACAATTAGAATATGGAGAGGTATTTCACAAGTACGGGAAATAATAAATTGGTATGCAAATCAAATTACCACATGACAAAAAGAAGTGTATGCGTGAATGTTTGAGAGAGAGAGAGAGAGAGAGAGAGAGAGAGAGAGAGAGAGAGAGAGAGAGAGAGAGAGAGAGAGAGAGA
>JARBEQ010027163.1:0-15701 GCA_030265355.1 Tritonia tetraquetra | reverse complement strand
ATGACATGTGGTTGTGAATCGGACCGGACCAGACTGTGCTGGTAGGGTAGGTCCCACCTGTCACCCGTTCAATTGGTGACCTCGTTCACCGTTGCTTGACCACAACTCCTGTCGAGTTGTGTTAACCACTCAGCCACTGACGCAATAGAAAAAGGTTTAACTGCACTTTCCAAACTGTGACTTGAATTGCATCATTTCTATTTAATTTTTGATCGAATGGTATTCCTTGTAAATAAAAAGATTTACGTACCTTTGCTGTTTTTTCACTTGATTTGACATTGTTCAAAGCATCAATTAAAATGAGGAGTTTCTTCCCTTGATGCACACATTTCTCCATTTCCGTAAGCACTTTCAAGTATATGCGGTGGAAAGCACTCCCAATCTCATTCTCTGTAGTTTGCTTCACAGTTAAGGAATTTTCTGTTCGTTGATCATCTCCATCGCAGTTAATGTGTTGCAGCTCAGCAAATATTCTTTGCAAAATATTCATAGGATCTGAAATTATATACAAATAAAATATATATTCTAACTCTTTTATTGCTCTCCTTACTCATACAAATATGGTTAAAAATACTGAAGAAAGTGAAGTATAGCCTTATTGTTTAATTTGGGACAATTTTTAATTAGGGTAGCCAAATGTCCCTGTATATTTAGAGAAAATATCACATAGTAATGCTCAGAATTCAAATATTTCCTTTTCAATCCAGAGAGTTGTACTTCATTTCACTATTTATCTTAGATCTCATCTAGATATAAATATAAAAAATTGCACATTTCATCATACATGATTAGGATCTCTTCATCAGTAATAACAATAATTCAATCTTTTAGGTCGGTCTTAGCAATCAACATATCATAGCGTTCTTCATTACCACAAACGATGTTTTAAATATTGAAAACAAATAACATTCTTTTTCTTCTTCCTCTTCCACAAGTCTACCCATAGTATTGTATGAGGTCACCGGTACTTGTTCCTGTTCTCCATTCCTTTCTATCCTCAGCAATATCCCCCTATAATCCTTCTGTTTTCATGTATTCATTTAATAAAGTCTTGTAGCTTTCATCTTGGTCTACCTTTCAGCCTTCTTTTTGGTCTACCCTTCTTCCTAGATCCAAATGACAACTCTCTAACTCTTCTCCCTAAATAATTTTCATCTCTTTTCAATATGTGCCTGTGCCATCTCAGACGTGTCTCTCTTGATCTATCAGACATGGGTCCAACTTCCATTTTTCTCCTATGTCATCATTTGGCACGTTGTCTATTTTTGTGAGATCCAGAGAGAACCTTAACATCTTCATTTCTGCCACTGCAATCTGTCTCTCTTGCACTTTAGTGAATGCTACTGTTTCAATTCTATACAAAATTGAAAACAAATAACATTATCAAAACTAATTGATCACCTGTGGTTCCTGGTCCTGAGCCAACAAAATGATAAACAATGTTCATATTTTGATTCTTCAATTTCATTTTGTTGACAAGGCTAGCCAGCAATGCTGATTTCCCACTTCCATGAGGACCTCGTATAAGCCATTTGGAACTGTCTTTAAAAGTCATGAAATGATACAAAAGGTTATTGTTAAGTTACTTTTCTCTGGTACAGATAATGCTATAATATTGTTTGAAAAAAAAAGAACTGATCATGAGAGGGGATACAGTATCAGTTCAATTTGATACTCTTTCCTAACCACTGCACTATATACTTGTTTTGGAGTGACAAAACATGACTTTGAACATTCAATGTAAAACATGAATTTGTCAATGGCAAATAGTTAGATTTATTTGATATACACATTTGAATATAGAAAAAAAGTTCAAATCATCACAGTCATGAGATACATACTGTTTTTTGATCGGCACGTTTGACAAATAGTGTTCTGAGTAACTACTTGTGCTGATTTGGTACTCTCAATGTTTGTACTCCTTATTTCATTTTCACTCATTGGGCAAAACAGTTCATGTGAATATGGTATGAAATGAGTACCAAAGCTGCTTCGCATACTTTTAAAAATTTAGACTAGAGTCAAACATTGGTAAATTGTATGAATATTGAGAATACTAAAATGCATATAGTGACCAGTCCACCTGTTTGGTTTTCAATTCCGAGTCTATCAACGTTTCCTTCTCCATCAATGAAGACAGAAGTAAGAGACGACACATAGGCATCATGACAAAGTCTTCCTTTTTCCAAGCTGGACAACTGTTGAGATTTTGTGTCTTCTAAAAGTTCCAGACAGGTTGGAAAGATGGTTTCAAACATAAACTTCACACCCTTTATTAGAAGAAAAATGAAACAGAACAAGATTTAGTATTATCAAAGTCATAGAATGAATGGTCTAATCATATTTGTTGTTGTCTCTTCTCTCTATTTCCCCTTAAAACATATTCTTGAAATATCATAAAATATGTTTCTTATTGGAAGACCAAAAGATGAGTGCAGACAAGGTGTTCCTTATTATTTGAACTGTTATACAAACAATTTGAGACTTTTATTATCACTGTTGTGGAATTGTGCTGGTGCCTGGGCGGAACCCACGTGGTGTTGTGTTGTGAGTATGTGTGTATGTGTCATGTGGTATTGTGTTGTGAGTATGTAGGTGTGTGTGTTACGTGGGCTTGTTGGGAGAGTAAGGACTAGAGCTAGTCATGGAGTGATGCTAAACAGAGACGTCTGTACAACAAATTGTGTTACAGTGTTCCAGGCTTTAAAAAAAATAAAGTTTCAATTCACAAAAACAGGACTTCGTACTTTCTTAACAATCACACTTACTGCATGAGGATTCTTGTAGTTGAGATCTATTCCAAGGCACTGGAAATGTATATAAAATAATCATAAGCACATAAGCATTCACAAATTATATGCATATTCCACTTTATTCCAATGAAAAATTGTTGCACAAAACCTAAAATTATCAGACAAATTCTTACAATACCCTACACCAAAAGGTATTAGATAACCATTTTGTAAAAAAGGAAGAAAGAAAAAACAATCTTTCATAAAATCTTAAGCCAATAAACAACTTGAGGTGAGATTTGTAATGGTACTGGGTGATTCAAAACACATTTAATTAAGCTGTCATTTCATTTGATGTGTTCATATTGATATGTCTTATATTTTTTACTCCAAGCTTTGGTATATACTGTTTCTTCAGCATATAGTAACTGTGACAGTTGCTGCATGCTGAAGAAACAGTATATACCAAAGCTTGGAATAAAAAATATAAATATGGAGGAACTGTAGTTTATGCAGGATGGAGTAACTCCACAAAGGGCGAAAATTAGCATGAATTTTCTGAACGAAGCATTTTCGACAAGATCATTTCTTTGATGTCAAAATACTGTGGCCGCCTAAAAGTCCTGACCTAAAGTGTTGTGAATTCTTTCTGTGGGGATGTTTGAAGTCTAGAGTCTACAGGGTCCCAGTTCCTACAACCCTGGACCAGTTGAAAAGAAAGATCAAGCGAGAAGTGATACTTATCACCAATGACACAATTTCTAAAGTTATGGAATATATTTTTAATGGGTTGTAATGGTCAAGGGAGCTGATGGTTAGTGGAGAGAGGATTTTCTTTGCTATTGAAGTTCTTATAAAAATTCTAATGAACAACCTTTTGTTTCATGGTATTTTCATTAATATCTGATCGTTATTTTTTGGACAGTATAGTTTTGAAATGCGTCTGATAATTTTGAATCACCCTATATAACTGTTTGTGTAAACACTGACAAGAAAAATTATGTCATATTTAACACACTTTATTTTCTGTCTTTTGGACTCGTTGAATTAAATCTGCCATCATTTGTGAAGAATGCTGACTTTCAGCAGAGTATTTGTAAACAGTTTTATCATCGTGTTTCTCCTGAGCTTCTTCTCTTATCACATCATCATAAACCTGAAAGTAAAACACAATGGTCATCATTAGCTCAAAATTGAGGAACAGTGAAAAATGACAAAATGTGCTTTTTATTCAAAGTCGAAGAACATAGAGAGAAAAATGTAAAAAAAAACTTCCAATAAAGACAATAACAGGAATACAGAACATTTGGGGTAAAGCCCTTCCTCAGCTGGACACAACAACAAAAATGCAAACAAAAAACAACAACGAACGAACACAAACACTAGTCTGTAGAAAGAGATATCAATAAAAAATATCCGAATAAAAAATGTTCTGTATCCCTGTTATTGTCTTTATTGGAAGTTTTTTACATTTTTCTCTATCTGTTCTTCAACTTTGAGTTTGAACATCCGGCAGCCATCATTAGCTTTTTATTCAATCATTCTACACTTGGAGAGAAAAAGACATAAAAAGAAATATGTTTTCCTATTGAGATCCCATGGGGAAGGAAGTCAGCACACGCATCGTTATCATCAAGGGGCAGATCTGTAACTATTACGATTATGGTTTGCCACTCGGTTCATATGCTTTAAAAACAGATATCATCTGGTCTTTTCCCATCACCTATTTGTTCAAGTTCTTTAAGTAAGTTATTTTTTATCCTCCTCTGCCCCTTTACCGTTCCCTTCTTTTCTTCCTGTGAGAGCGAGATGTTCAAGGCCATAAGTTCAAGGCCATAAGTTCACTGGATACATTTTACAGGAGAGACAAATAGAAAAATGATTCTTGCTTCACTCAAATTCTTTAGAACTAACATTATTTCAATCTAGTGTTGTCAAGGTTATAATGTAAAGTAAAACAAAAATCAGTGGTTTCAATGTCTCCAGCAAAAAATGGCCCAGGTGATCTATCTAAAGTTTGAAATTTAACACCCTTTTTAACACATAAAGGTCATATCAAAGGCGGTTCAACAGAACTTCGGCCTTGAAAACTCTGAAAAATCCAGAGAAAAAATTCTGCACCAGGCAGGACTTGAACCCCAATCCTTCGCGTCCAAAGTCTAGTGGCTTGACCACTGAGCTATGTGTTAAGAGGATCACACTGACATTAATTATTCAAAGGGAAATCATGACAAAAGTATGACTTACTTTTTCCCGAAAACAAATACAAGCTGGCAGCACACTGGGATTATTCAAGTGACCATGAAGAAACTCTAACTCTGTTACACTTCTATTTCTCACATCATTGAGCCATGGATAGCGACTGACAGCATTATCAAAGTTTCTTTGTAATAGTTCATCTGACACTCCATGCCATCCATAGCGCTGTGAATCAGAGCAAACAAAAAATTGTATCTAATAATGAAATAAATAATATTAAATTCTCTCTTTTTTCCTGTATTAGGAAACTCAAAAGCAAATTTAACTTTAAAAACGTTGACTCTATACCTAGTTATATGGTAGTTAAAAGTGTTATAGTCTAGTGTATGGTTACATTGGAAATTATAAATCCACACGAAAAGTGATAGATACTTGGAAAATCAATTCTTTGTTTTATATTCTAAGAAGAAGGAAATGTATAAAAGAATTGAATAGCTGCACCATATTTTTCAATTCCCTAGTTTTAGTCACTGACTGTTCATTCAAACCTGTCCAAAGAATCCAACAAAGATATCTGACCGATCAAGTTCCCTCAGACAAATGTTGATAACTTGTGCATTATCGGCAGCATCAGATGTTATGCCCCATCTCATATCAACAGCCACGAAGTGAACCCCTTTAGCATTACAGGCGTGATGGAATTGAGGAAAATATTTCCTGGTCAGTTCCTCACGTTCTTCTTCCATTCCTCCGAACGGAGACGAAAAAAACACTCGAAGTGTTTTGGGATCTTTAAGTTTCCTTTTCTTTTCCATCTCAATTTTCAAATTTATTTAAAATCGAAATAATATTTTGAGTGACAAGACATTTGAAATTTTGCCAAGTCAGACGGAAATTAAATTTCATTAGCAACACTGTCAACAACTTAAAAACATTTAGAGTGGTGTCCCTTGTTAGCAGACGAATTGATAACAAATACACCAGAAACTGATATCATGTTTCAGTGGTTATAGAATCCACGACAACAGTGCCTTCCTTGGAAGAATGATACTCCCTCTAAGGGGCCTCCTCGACGTTAGAAGGACATCGTCCAACTAATTAGAACACCAGCCTCGCTGGATGTTAAAAAGATTTGCTTTCTCTCAAATTCGCACAGATCATAACTTTTATTTCTATTTCTATTCTCCTCTTCTTCCGTTAGTTTCTGACCACCTCTGGTGTATTGTCGCAAAATGATATACATAATACAAGTCATCTAATCTAAACATGAAAACACTGAACAAATGATACAATGGCTCGCTCATTGTGTGACCGTCTTCAAACTGCCCCAGAAAGATTGTACGTCAGGTTTTCTGACCGCTGTTGGTGGCAAATTGTTCCACAGTCTTATGGCAGATGGGAAGAAGGACTGCATATTATTATGGTTGTTAGTCCTCGAGTGTGGAACGTGATTAAGATGCAAGAGGCATATACTTGCCCATGATCGCAAATCTTACAAACTGCCTGAAATACACTTTGGGTCAAAGAGATCTTATGATTAGGCCTTTGAGAAGGAAATTAATCCTTGGCAACTCGCCCATCAGTTCTGATTTACTGTTTCAGTGTTACACATACTTCTATTAATTGATACAATTTCCCTGCTTGAAAAGAAATTAACCTTCTTATAATTCAGGGGTTAATTGATGGTTATTTTTTCTGTTCCGCCATCCCATATTTATTAGTCGAATGAGAAGTGACTTGGTTTATATCGGGGCTTTATATATTTGAGTTAGGATCGAGTCTGCTGTCGTCGAATTACTTGTCATCTTTCTTCCCTGCCAATTTGGAGTGTAGTGATTCGGCGACGACTGACAATGTCCTTTAAGCACTTTGTGTGGTAGAATTGGGGACATTTGGGTGATCTCTTAGTAGCTGCACTCGGTTGACGGTTAACTTTTAATTCTCTTTTGGAATTCGTATGTCCACTAATTGAGGCCACGTCGTGTGTGTAAATTCCATATCAGTAAGGGTGGGAAAGAGTCTGAATGATTCTTTGTTTCTCTTCTACACTTTCTTAGTTGGTGGATTATTCAAATGGGGGCTTGGAGCCATATCCCGTCATGTTGGTTTGATCCCTTTTGTGGGCAACTCTGTGTTGGCAGGCATATGAGCCCTGACTAACAGTATCAAGAATTTTAATTGGTGATTTTGTTTACTTGGAGGTTTGGTCGCAACCCTTTTCGGCAACAAGCCAGGTTACTTTCGTGGCTACCTTCCTCGGTGAAACAGTGTTATACTTCGGGATCAAACCCATACTTTATTGATATATTAACCACTCCTCTACAGAAACAGACAGATAGATAGATAGAAGGATGGGTGGATAGATAGATTAGATGGATGGATGGATAGATAGATGAATATACATGCATTTTATCATCTCAACATCTATGAATAGATGTTGAGGGTGGTTGATAGTGGTGACTAGAGCAAGTATAATCTTTTAAATTTATGTTTGTGTGTCAATGCATTTTAAAAGATTGGAGGCAAAGTTTCGTGCATGATGCATTACCACTCAGACATGGAAAAAGGGAAAGGTCCTGTTTAAATTATCTGCTTATTTGCTACGGTGTAGGAAAGGTAAAACGAATAATTTTGAAACGCCATCAACGTATCCAATCATCATCATCGCTAACAGTCTTATCTCGTTTTTCTTATATAATCGTGTTTGTCATGGGCATATTGCCTCATGGAAACATTGTGTGGTGGCGGCCATCTTTTCCTAAATCAATGTCACCTTGAGACACTAATGTGGCATGGGTTCTCTACGTGGCAATTCGGTAGGCACAAAGACAGCCTATGCGTTCGTGATCTCAAGACTGCTATTTTAAAAGTTTTCAAGTTTTAATTTTTAAGTCCTTGACAACACATTTTAAGTCATATCAAAGACCAAAGGCGGGAATCCGATAGTCACGTCTCCGATAGAACTTGATTCCATAAAGAATTTACAGCATAGACACACAAACTCAGAGGAAGGCCAAAGGAAAAAAAAATACCCTGACGTTGCCGCTGGGATTCGAACCCAGTACCCTATGCGCACGTAGCGAACGCGTTACAGCTATGCCACGAAGCTCCCAACGAAAATAAACAGACAAAAACAAAAAACAAAAATGATACAAAAATACCCCTCCCCCAACCCCCACCCCTAACAAAACAGCAACAACCCAAACCAAACCCACAAAACCAAACCAAACAACAAAACAAACAAACAAAACAACGCTAAGATATGACAAGGCACCACTATTTCCATGATTGGCATAAATCAAATAGCATGGCGTAAAATCTAAAACTTGAGACATGTTTTTACAGGCATTTATTTTCCTTTCTTTATCACGACATGTGTTACGTTTGTCTTGTGATCATAGTAAACAGTCATCTGACAACTGACCATGACTTTTACGAAACCAGACACCAGCCGAGCTCATAATATAGAGCTAGACAACTATTACATCAAAGATAAAGACTTTTCAAATCTAGAACATTTCGTCTTGACCTTCTATAAAAGCCTGGCAGACTCCAACTTCAACTTCGCACAGACTTAGCAGTGAAGGACGAACAACTTCTTGGTCTTCATCATGCTGTTGTATACCATCCTTGTGGTTGCCGGGGTAGCCTACGCCCAACAACCTGTCCCCTGCCGTGAGTAGCTGTACTAGCTTTAACTATTCCGCGTTTGTATCGTAACAGAGGCGTATAGTGTCCCATGGGTATTGAGGTTCCTTTCCAATACTTACGAAAAAAAGGAATAAGAAAGAAAGAACGGAAGAAAAAAAAAAGATAAACATGAACAAAATATCCTATAAGGGAAGTCTCTGATTGAACATGTACGATTCTTATTGTATTTTCCAATAGATTCGTACTGCGTCTACAACATAATGTCTTTTCTTTTTTCTTTCTTTCTTTCTTTCTTTTCTTTCTTTCTTTCTTTCTGCAAATGTTAAGAATCGCGATTATCATTCTTGCTTACAATCCTACATGATGATAAGTCTTATCGTTCAAATCGTGCGTCTGTCAGTTGGCCGTATTGTTGGTAGGCTTGACAAGAATCGTTTATTGTATTGAGGCTTTGAAACATCACACAATTTCCAATATTCCAAAGACTTGGGGGCAAGTTTCTCACAACCATGCTGGGGAAATCCCATAACATAGTTTATCATGTTGAACTCTGACTCTGACCCTTCTATTGAGTTTATTGAGTTATCAAACCAACATAGAGAAAATAAAAACGTTTTTCTTCTTTCTTATCCAGTTCCCTTTTACCATTAGAGTGTAAGGCCAGCACTTTGAGGCTGGATTTCTCTGGGTCAAGATATTAATCCAAGCAGGTGATAACCCACTGTGACCTTTGTGGTAGGAATTAATTTTGCCCGGACAGCGGTCTTGCGGCCTGCTCTTATCGATTTTCAACTGCCAAATGTTTTTTTTAACGTGCACACGGGACCTCCGAGTTTATTGTCCGGCTCCGATAGGACTAGGTTCTTTGATCCCACCTACCTGGGGACTGGTATATAGGTTTTCACCGAGTTTCAAGGAAAAAATACCCGACAGTGTCGCTGCCGGGAATCGTGGTGCTAGAAAAGAGTTGTGGGCACAGTGGGCTGATCGCCTGCTTATTTGAGATTCTTTGGTCCATAGAATTTTCGGCTCTGTGTTCAGTCGTGTTTGGTGGTCGGGGTGCAAGGATTTATGGCGGGTATCTTGTGTGCCTTTCATGGCTGAACATAGGGGCTGGCCCCAACACTGCTCTGCGGTATTAATGGGATTCTATCAAACGAAAATAAAGACACACTGTATTGTTATCATACCAAAGACCAAAAAAGATGAAATCAAACAGAATTATAAGTGAATACAACTAGTGGGCCTTAAATGACTCGAATCAAACCTGAAAACGGCAATTTGTTTTTTGGTTTGGAGTTGCCCTAGGTATGGAATTGCCCCAGTTTACCATACATTCAAACATACACACTTTACCCACGTACATATTGTTAATGGCACAGTCGGCTGCCGTCAAAAAGTACGGTTAACGGGAAGAAGCAAAAGCGCGTGTTTATGCGAAACTTGCATATATAATGGTATCTATATAGAAAAACACACACCCAGCAACAACTAATATGTCGGTCATTATAGCGAAACTTGCTTTTACGAGGCGTACGTTTAGATGGAATCTACTTATATAATAATATATTAGTGTATTGACCGTCCTATTACTTTGGCATTCAAATGCATCATCATATTTGGGTTTTTGTTTATCCACAGAGACCCCACCCCAGTGGCAAGGCAAGTTTATCAGGGTATGTGTGTTCAAATCGATTGAAAGAAAGGGAAGGGGAAAACAGGGAGAGATGCGTAGGAAATTAACATGGAAATGACACCAGGAACGATCTTGCATAGCATCTGATGCTCTTTGCGACATCACCCTCTTCACAGCCGCTGCTGCAGTTGAGATCTAGAAGATATTATTGAGTGGTCAATGTTTTTCTTTTATACTTCACCAAAGGAATACAACATATCTAGTAGTTGATAAATTGTATAGGCATCCTGCCTATGTCCGCTCACATGCTTATGTCCGCCCTGTTGCCTTTGTCCGCCCACTTCATTTTTTCAAGCTACAGGCTAACTTCAAAAGATGAAAAGAAAATTGGAAGGCCAATTATTTATGAAAATTCGCCAAGAACAAATGAGAAGAATGTCTATAGTTAGAAAAAATGGATGAGTTGAACGGTAAGAAGATCATATGGGTTAATATAGTTGTTTGAAATTTCAGTGACACAAAAGTAACCGATATATTGTCGAATCGTAATTGCTGGCCATCGGCGTTCAGAACGAGGCTTATTGCTGACGCTGGAAAAACAACAATGGACAGCACTTTTTTAAAGCTGCCCTTCATTGTTCGTGAGCTGCTCTCCATTGATCTTTTTCTCAGCATCAGCAATAAGCATTCTCTCGGTGGCCGCCCTTAGTGTGATTCCAGCCTTTTTATATCTAAAAACGTATTCGTTATATTTCAGCGTGATGAGTCCAAGAACTTCACAGAGTACTCGGACATTGCTTACGACGAACTCAACAAGAGAGTCAGGGAGGTAGAATACGTTGACGATGCTCAAGGCAAAATGTTCTATGATGTTCTCTATCTACACAACATTGTAAGTATCGAATCTATTTATCTATCGATCTATCTATTTATCTATCTATTCATCTATCCAACTATCTGCCAATCTACCCATCTACCTATCTATCCATCCATCTATACATCTATATATCTATGTGTCCACCTATCTATCTAATCCTTTATCAACTTCTATCAGCTTAATCGAATCAATCTGTAATTTGCAAGCAAACTAGTTTTTTTGTCTACAAAGTTAGAATGGAAATTGTCGAATCTTCTTCCTATTGAAAGAAAACCAAAAAGAGATGTCAAATAAATAAAAATATATAGATTGAATTCGGGCAAGTAACTTACCTCTATGTACAGCTGTAGAAATAGGTATCGATTCTGAACGGAGAGCTGCGAAAGTAATATGCGACATGACCGCGTCTCATCCAAAAAGTGACAACTTGTCCCTTGCCCTCTTCACGTTAAAGATACCGGATTAAACACTTGTCTCACGAGCCAAAGGTCATGCGGAGTCTTGATTGTCTTGACAATAAATGATTTTAGACACCAACGTGTAACCACGTCCTTTACTCTTTCCGGACGTATCGCCACTGTATGGGCGTATCTCATCTCATCTCATCTCATCTCATCTCATCTCATCTCATCTCATCTCATCTCATCTCATCTCATACCATTTATCTTCATTTCCCCCATTTCCCCTTCTTCTTTTCTTTTTAATTCACTTTCCCGGTGTTCTCCATTGGATATTAAATGATTTGATAAAACAATATGTCTATCTAACGTTAATATTTTTCTCGCTATGTCAAGCACAAACCATGCGTCTGGAAAGAGTTAATAGGGGACGTTGTAACGTAGCGGTAACGCTTTCACCTTGAGTGCAAAATGTCCTGAGTTCAAATCCCTGCGACGGCTTAGTGAAATCTTCATCGGGACATTCTCAGAATGTCTATGACTCTGACCCTGTGGATTCCTAATGACGCCACGCCCTATCGGAGATCGGAGGTCCTCCCTTTGATACGACCTATAATGAGTTGTCTAGGGCATAAAAACTACAACGTTAAATCTTAAAAATGAAGTCCTTATTATTCTTGTCCACCAGAACAGGGAATACCGCATTGATATCAAGAACAAGAACTGTACCGTAGGCATCTTGACCCGCCCTTTCATCAACTTCGGAATCCCCCCCGACGCAAAATACGTAGCCACCGCAAACGTGGGGCCAGTCAACATCCCCAACGAACACGCCACTGTCATCTCGTTCGAGGGCAAGAGCAGGGAAGCCGATGGAGGTGAGTGAGATTAGCCACTGTATATTTCCTTTGGTGCCGTTGGTTTATGATTAATGTGAATGTCAATTATTTAAATCAGAGGAAAGGTCGGAGCCACGGCATGAATCTATTTTACGCATTACGGTTGGTGGGTGGATGGATGTGTGCGCGTAGCGGTACGTGCGTCGTGGTTTCTTTGGTTTCAAGTAAAGATGGAAAATGTGAAAGCGCCAGAAAAAATGGCCATAGAAGATGACGAAAAATAGCGGATTAGCTCGGTCAGTAACAGTAAAGGTACCACGAGTCAAAACTGTCGTGAGTTCATCTCCATTGTTCTTTTCTCTCAGCGTCAGCTATTAGTGTTCTCCCTCCGCCGTCCTTACGTCAAACCAAAAGAAGTGCATTTTGATGGCAATCACTTGTATTATAAAGAAAACGGTAACTTTCAATGATAATGAAATTACCAAAACTATGCAATTATGTATATCTTACTGCATTTATTATTGATAAAAATGTAAACTCTATTTGCCCTGAACGGAATTTTTATATTTTTTATTTACAAAGGTGAATATAAATTGTACCTACATGACATGACAATATAACAAAAAAAAATAATTACAATCAATACATCAATACAACAAAGTTACGAGTAAACAAACATTGATGGGTCGCCACATGGCGAAAAAGAGATAAGGATTTTTGCTCATCACCATAATGTAAGGACTCATACAGAAATAATTAATGATTAATGGTAGAATAATATCATTTCCTGCTCCATGCTGTGTTCCGCTAACAACCTCCCCATTCATTCCACTCACAATATCCCCAGGAGAATACTTCACCGACGTGACCACCCCAGACTGTGTACCAGTTAGCACCGGGTTCTACAGCCAGAAGACTGGATTCATATCAACTCAGTATGTGGCCTTATTCTTATTAATGTTTTACAATACTACGATAATATATGAAAATTGAGCCGGCACTGATGATACTATGGATAAAGAAAATGATGCGTGACAGTGCAGGAATAATTAGACTAATAGAACGAAGAAAATAAATTGCATTCGAAAGTGAGGATCGATCCCGCGCCTGCCGGCCTCGCCACCCCTTTTTGAAGCGATGTATGAAGAATCCACTTTCCTATCCGCCACTCCAAACAGTTAAATTCTTTTTCCAATGCTTATCTACTTCCACAGTCACACATTCCTTCCTTCTTCGTCCATTTTTACTTAACAAAACAATCGTAATTTCATTCGATCGGATATTCTCCAAATGTTTACCCTTTAACGCTCCCGGGGCTTAAAAGGGAATTTCAGTTAGGACTTTTCAATTTTTAACACTATTCGATATTTTGCGTTTTACCGTATTGTGAAAAATATGGAAAGAGAGTACTATGGCCTCTGGGATTATAACCATGTTTGTTTGGTGTGATTTTTTCATGCCAACTCACAGTTTTCAATTCGTTCAGTAATGTTATAATGATTATTAGACACATTTGGTTTACAAGCCAAGAATGCCACCGTTTTTTCCTGTCTACTCGAAACAACAAAACTGGCTCGGGCAAAATGTGGAATGAGTGTTACGTGTTTGAATAAGATACATTTTCGTTTGTTATTATACCCAAAGTTGAAGCCCATGATTCTAAATGATTCCTCGAATTTTTTTTTTCACCAGCTGATATAAATTTATATTAACTGCAAGAACCGTTTAAAGAGTATTTGCGACCTCTTGTGCGTAGCGGTTAAAGCTATCGCTTCGTGGGCAGAAGGTACTGGGTCCGAATACCGGCGGCGATGATGGGATTTTTTGCTCTGAACTTTCTCGAGTTTTATGGCTCTGATCCTGATTATTCCAATTGAATCAAGTCCTCCCGCCTTTGATATGACCTAAAATATGTTGCCAAGGGCGTAAAACTAACAACTGAAACTGAGGCCTCCTGTACAAACACCCAGGGCGGCCACAAAAAGTACCCTTATTTCTGACCCTGCGAAAGATAACAATGGAGAGCAACTTTTCAAAGCTGCTCTCCATTTCTCCATGGCTATTGTTCTCAGCGTCGGCAATTATTAATAAGCGTTCTCTCTGTGGCTGCCATAAGGGCTTCTAACATCTCTTACGAAAGGACCTCAATCTCGGGCCCGAGCAATCGCATGATGGATGTACATAATTTGCGATAAGACAACCGGGTGCTATCACATCGGTACTGTCATATCAATGCTGACCTTGCAGCAGCTGCTGAGTTCTCCGCCCTTGCTTACGTCACCGGTACCGAGGTCGCCGACACCTAATCGCCTGACATGCGCTTACTTATGAACGTACACTGATTGTTGACATTGGTCAAAGTAAATTACGATTATACACTTATTATTGCTAACTTATGCAATATTTTCAACAACAATAACAACAACATCATCATTATCATCCCCCTCCTCCTCCTCTTCCTCCTCCTATTATGACGATGATGATGATGATGATGATGATGATGATCATCATCATCATCATAACCACCACCACAATGACAATGACTTTGTATCCGCATTGTGCGGATGACTTAGAGTACCATTTGACGTAATTTCTCAATGGGGTTTGTATGTATTTCCACAGCTTCTTTGACATTACCGCCGGAATTCCAGACCCAGCAATCTTTATTCCCCCTTCCAACTGCAAACCAGTCTAAAGTGGAGGCCCTTTGAAATAATATGAAAGGAAGAGGTCAGCTTGATTGGGAACTACTTCTGATTCTTGATAAATAATTTGATTCTAGGTTTGAGGTATTCCTAACATAATTATAGAACGCTTGATATTCATTATATGAAATGAGAAAAAAAATATGTAACAAATGAATTATTTCTAATATCATAATGATATACTTTGTTTATAGCCTTTTTTATACGATCATGTATTGAAGCCAGCATCTTATCATTGCATCATCTTTTGTCATGTTTAGTATTTGGATTTTGAAATTGTTGTGATTTTTGTGTTTGTCTATGTCGTCGTGTGATGAAATAAAAGTTATCCGTGTTGAAGGATGATTTGGACTTAATCATCATTTTACAGTTAAGGCTGTATCTGTTTCGTACATTTGTAAAGTAACAATCGATTATGATAGAAGTTCACCCGTATGTTGTGAGAAGAGGAAAACTTGAAATCTGATAGACAGGAAAGATGCGTGGAGAGAGAGAGAGAATAATAATAATAATTTGATATGTTTCGTGATAGTTAAAGCGACATGAAACAATTGGAAAACAATGAAGGACAGCATAATGGACTGGGAAAGAGGACGAGAGAGAGAGAGAGAGAGAGAGAGAGAGAGAGAGAGAGAGAGAGAGAGAGAGAGAGAGAGAGAGAGAG
>JARBEQ010026942.1:0-15701 GCA_030265355.1 Tritonia tetraquetra | reverse complement strand
CACACTGACATGCTAAAAGTAATGATACTTAAAACCAAAGAATTAAAGATCTGAATCATTGTTTTGTTACTTACATCAAATGATCTGAGTTTCATTGAAGAGTCTATAGTAATTCCAAGATATTTAAAATTATCCACAATTTCAACTGTCTGGTTATTTATTTCAGTATTGTTATGTAAGTATTTTTTAGTGTTTCTGAAGTCAAATATCTGTTCTTTAGTTTTTGAAATATTCAGGTTTAAATGGTTTTCACTGCACCGGCGATTACAAAATAATTATTAGTCCTCCTTAGAGTTAGAGCTCTTAAATGTTGTTTTAATTGTTGTTGTTTTTATCCTCGCTTTAAAAATAGGACTAGGACTTTATACACAAATCAATCGGTCAAAATGACAACAGTTTTCATAAGAGTTTAATTAACGGTGGAAGTATGCCATCCCTGATGGAGAATAAGAAAAGTAACGGCTATTCCAGTCCCATGACATACAACGTACCAATACAATAACACGTTTCAAAAGATACACTAGGTAAAAGAAACAATCTTTACTGCCCACTTGTGTGGACGATGTGATATGAGCTCGAGATGGAATAATAGTGGAAAGAGTGGACTTAGTAATCGTCGGGTCCGGTACAACGTAATCACATTATCAAATACCCTAAAACCAATCCCGATTACTCGATCTCGTCCCAAATCCTGAGCTGGCCCAAATGGGCACGGTGTAACAAATTCTCTTCTTTCACATCTTGAGTACACGGAGGAGGGAACAGCGAATGTTGGAGACAGTACAACGTCAATCGTTGAGAGTTATTTCAAGTTTCGATTTAACTTTATTCGGAAACATCATGTGAAAGATGCCAAGCTACTGACTACGTAGATTTTTCACTTCGTTTTTTATATATATGAAAAGGCCTATTTTAAAATATAGGTACACCATTTCACTCTAATTGTTTTTAAAAAACAACAACAACAAAACGTATTCATACCTGAATAGAAAACACCATCAAAGGAAGTGTTTTGCTCCATGCATTTACTTTAGTACCGTATTTGACAACTAACTGAACATGTGATGCTTTGTTGAGATCATAGGGTGAACGAATCAACATAAACAATACACAGCAGCTGATCATTTCATTTCTTAAAAATAATCTTCAACAGATTGGGATTACGTGACGACATTGTGTGTTTTTACTACATTTCTCTCAACCAGTAAGATTCATAATGGAATTGATTATCGCTTTGTTTGCCACTGGATTTCTGTGTCAAATCACCCTCACACAAGGTAAAATGACATCTACGGCCCTGCCAAGATAAGTTCTAAGTTGTTAGTTTTACGCCACTGGCAACTCTTCATATAAAAGTCAGATCAAAGAGGGGACCTTTCTTTCTTTCTTATTCAATTCCCTTTTACCATTACAGTGTAGGGCCAGCACTCTGAGTCTGGATTTCTCTGGATCAAGATATTAAGCCAAGAAGGTGATCAACCCACTGTGACCTTTGTGGTAGAAATTAATTTTGCCCGGACAGCGGGGGACCTCGGGTTTATAATCCATCTCTGATAGGACACGATTCTTCCAGGAATCCACACGGCTAGAGCCACACAAAGTCAAAAGAAATGAAATCCCCACGTCGTCGCCGGAATGTCGAACCCAGGACCTTCCAGGCACGACGTGAATGCGTTACCGCTATGCTACGGCGTTCCCATGCAAAGATTGTTAGATGGTTACAACGGAATTATGTTTCCGGAGATTAGAACTGAACAAACATTGCGTCTTCTTTTCCTTTTAAACACTTTACTTTGAATATTGCTTTTTTTAGTTAATCATGCGTGACGTGTTATGTTCTTATCGATTCTATTCAAAGTACAGTGGGATGATCACCTGCTTGCTCTATCTGCTTGGGATAGCACTGTGTTCAGCATTACTGGGCACGAGACTGGTCGCATCAGTGCTTGGTGGTAATATATTATATTGTGTTATGGCCAGACCTGTAAATGGCCGATCGTCAAAATGGGCTGGACTTTTTCTCGTCTGATAACACAACGAAATGTCAGTACGTCCATCTCCAATTGTTTCATAACAGTCGTACAAGGCACTCGCATGCAAAAAGTGAACTTCACTTCCTCCCCTTTAATGTAAAAGTTAAAACTAATCACAACTTGAGACAAGAGATGACCAGTCCAAAGTGCCATGCATAGCGGATTGCACGTCTGGATTTAGGGGGCCCTTTTTCACCATGCATAATCGATATACGAAGAATCCAATGATTTAAAACAAGCAGGTGATCAGCCTATTGTGTCTACCTTGCTGTTTTCAACAGTGAAACGTAAAAATGGACAGACTTTTCCTTCCAAGTATTCAAACATTTCCTGTAGTACACGCTACCTGAGCCTTGCTATTACGGATAGCAATAAATTGTTGGTTTTTGTTGTTGATGTTGTAGGGCTCTATCGACACAGGTAGGTCATTTCAGGTCCGCCACAAGGCTCCAAACAAATCAAAGGTAACTAGATGCCACCCATAGACAACTAGGAAAGACGCGCATTCCATGGGTGGCACCCACCACTGGGGGAGCTGCACCCCCCAGTTGGTGAACAGAGGGCCCGTTCATAAACCCCAGACCCCTGTGGGGTATAAAAAGGAAAGAGGGAGAGAAGACGGAGCGAGATCAGACAAGATGCCAACCATGGACTACTAGGAATGACGTATTGCATGGGTGGCAACCATCATGGGGGGGGGGGGGGGAGTTCACCCCCTGTTGATGAACAGAGAACCTATACATTTTACCACCCCGGGGCCCCGGGGGGGGGGGGGGGGGGGTTCGAAAAAAATAGTGGGTCCCACAATAATATTAAAGAAATATAAATACACTGCTGCGGTTCGTTTTGTATGGGAGGCAAGAATGGTGGTGGGTGGCAAGAATGGTGGTGTGAAACCATGGAAAATAGAGGAGACACATATTATAATGTAATGTACGCACCCACAACCATATTCATCCTATCCACAATCACTGTACTGTCCCCAGGCCAGAAAGAAGACTGGGACATGTGTAACAGTAATGCCATGGTGCTCAGCATGTCAGCGTGCCAGGCGTCCAGGCACAGACTGTCTCTGGCAAGCCAGACCAACGACACAGCCAAGCTTTGCGGGTAAGTCTGTCTGTTTTATAAGTATAAGGAGTAAAGGAGTGGCATCACATCTCAGTGGGCTGATCACCTGCTTGGCCTGATATCTTGATCCAGAGTAAATCCGCCTCATAGAGCGGGCCCTACACTGTAATGATAACAGGGAACTGGATATCAATGGCGGGGGATGAATGAGAGGCCACAAGTTGTATCTATTGTATTTCTGTGATAATGTATTGTAATGCTATGTAATATGTCTAATGAAATGTATAATTTATGATTGCTTATATGTCGACCATTGTAAAATGACAAATTGCCAGAAAGGGACAAAAACAGTTTATTATTATTAAAAGAAAGAAAGAGGCATCACATCTCCCGAACACTTTCATTACTCTCTCAGTGAAGACACAAAAAGTCTATATTTCACTAGAAGTGACACCTGACGCACCCATGAGCATTTGTACACGTTCTTGGTCTTCACTGAGAGAGTGGTGAGAATGTGAGGGAGATGTGATGCCACTCCGTTTGGGGATATGATATAGACAGTCTGTGTGTTCACTGAGAGAGTGGTGAGAATGTGAGGGAGATGTGATGCCACTCCGTTTGGGGGTTAATGCCTCAGGGTTCCCAATGACCCTCAAACGTTCCTCTGGTAGCTGATTGTTGTTGACTGTTTGATCCAAGTCCCATATATAATCACAAAGCAGTATTGGGGCCAGTTTTGTGTTCTATCATAAATGACACACAAGCCGCCTACAATTCTGATTGCAGGTCTCTCAACTAGCACGAGTGACAAACCGTAATTTGTTCCTTTTGCGCAAATTCTGAATGTATTTTTGAATTGAGTGAATAACATTTTTAACTAAATAAAAATACACTTAAATTTTCAAAAAAACATAAAACGACTGAAAATACTATGTGTCCGAGGATTCTCGACACGCAATACAGGGAACAGTGTTCGTAAAAAGGTCACAAACACGTCACCCTCGTGGGAAGACCTCAGCTAAAGAATGTGTCTACTTAAGGAGGAAGAAAGCCTTACTTAGTGTCCAAAGATTGTTACTCAAACATGAAAAAATATTTCTTTTAATTTTAAAAGTAGCAGGATCAGCTCCGATACTATGAAGGTTGTAACCTCATCATGACAACTAGTTTATGCTGAACATCGTTAAAAAGGAAGAAAGATGAGAAGACACCACGCTCTCAAAAAGAAAAGCATCTACACTCTAAGAAGGGAAAATGGAGGGTACACGTGGAAGGGCAGAGGGAGAAAAAGATAGACTGGGAAAGCAAAGATCCTTTACAATAAGATATTCAACTCGGCGTATTTCATTATATACGGAGTGAGGAAATTTTAAAGAGAAGTTTCCCTTGCACCTTGTGTGCTAGTGTCCCGTAGCGTGCACTGGATAGACACATTTTATGATTTTGGTGCCATATTTTTTTAGTTCACATAATTTTATTTTATTGTATCGTATATTGAATGTTACCAAAACAATAAGAGAATTCTAGGAACACACGATAATAAAGGGACATCACTCTCATTCGTCATCGGTAAAAGTCAATGAGTTAAATATCTTATTGTAGATGATCTTTTGGGGAAAGTACCAGACGCGCCGAATAAATGAATGATGTCAACTAACCCTGACATCTAACCTCTATAGACAGGACGCATCCCGGCAAGGTCATAATATGCAAAACTGTTTCAGAATTCAAATTCCGGTTCAAATCATGACAAAACGCAAATCCACGCTCTAAATTAATGAGGAACATAAGGATAAGTTGATAGTCGCGAGTAATCACAAAGGCAATACACTATTCAAACTAGTTGGGGAAATCGAACCAATATCAATGCAACACCCCATCGATGCTGTTTTCCCTTCTTGTTATCATCGCCATCGTTATAATTATCATTACTATTATCAATATCATCATTATTACTACCTTTTCTACTATTACCATAATCATCATGACTATGATTATATGATGTTAAAGCTATTCAGAAAAGAAGTTGAAAAATTCACAAAAATGCTTTGATAGCATTCACTCAAGGAGCTTATGATACTCAACCAGCAGCATTTTATACCAGTTGTCGTAGCAAGCTTCAAACTATAAAGCAGTTGGATAAAAAAAAAAGCATCAACACGAGGAGAGAGGCGACAATAATATAGGTCATATCTACTTCACAGTTTTATGAAACAAAGCGGTCAATAAGTAAGAGTATGATATTCACACGAGGTTCACAGGGCAGGGCTTCCAGTTCGTATCCAGTGTCATGCCAAATCAGACGAAAAAAAAACAAACCCCCTGCCAAATGCGATTTTTCAAAAATTCCAAATTGTCCCAAACGTAAAATGTTGTCTTTATTTATCTAACTTCTACCGCCGAATTTGACTTTACATTGATCGAAGGGCCATATAAAAGAATAAGAGCATTTAACACTGACGTATTACTTACAATTCTCTGTCATGATGTGAGCAGTTAGACTCTTCAAAAAGAGTCACTCTTTGAACAATGTTTAAAGACGGTAAATTTAGTAAAATTGAAAATTTGCCAGTTTTTAAAAAAATATAATTTTACAAAAATGCCAACATGCCCAAAAAAATTTCAGTGCCTAGGAAAAATGCAAGATTCTGAAATTTGGAAGAAAACCTCCCAAACTGTAAACCCTGTGTGTCACATGGATGGTACTTGACCCGATTTGACACATTGCCACTTTTGGATATGAGCCTGGTCTATATCGCAGTTTACTTTCCCACCTCTCCATTGAGAATTATTGGTACCCATTTCTACACCTGGGTCGAGTGTAGCAATCAAAGTAAGGTATCTTGCCGAAAGGAAACAACCAAGAGCCTGAAGTGGGACTTGAAACCACGAACTTCGTCATGGATGTCCGCTGTTTTTACCGCTTCGTCACCTCGCCTCCAAAACTGGGTCAAATTGGAGATAAAAATAGATATAGAAGTCACCACCTTCCCAACACAACAAAATGTCTGGACCAATCTCCACTACTAACTTGTCTTACAAGGAATTCAACGTGAAAATACGTGGAGAAAAAAACGGACAATGATTTGTAACGTCTGCCAAACCTGCAAAGTTGTCAGGGATTTCATGAATTGAATATAACGTCCTCTGTGGTGCAGTGGTGAAGCGTTTTTTTTTCTTTCTTTATCAATTCCTGTTATACCTTTCGGTGTCAGGTTTATCTATAGTGAACAAACTTCCTCCACTCCTCTCTATTTTGACTTCTTTTCTTTGCATCGACTAAAGTATTTTCAATATCAATATCAGAAAAAAACCTCGGTCCACATTTTCCTAGGGCTACCTCGCGGTTTAGTTCCTATTGGTCTATACTTTTTCATCTCTTCATTTAACTCTTATCTCTTTTCCACTAATAGACCTAGTATTCAACATGCCAATCCTTTTACTCGCTAAAGTCGTCTCCGGAAAAGTCAGTCGGTTATCAATATATCTGTTGGGCTCTGAATCAGTATATTTCGGACAAGTATGGGGTTTAGCGTATTTAGGAAGGCAGTGGAGCTGCCACATTCGATTAATCTTCACCAGATTTCATCTCACTTGACCTGTCCAGCATGAGTAACCCTATCAAAAGCTTTGCTCCAACTGGCTTAACCCTCATGGTCATAGAAACATGCAAACGATCCCACACGGATAAGGAGTTGAAAAGAAGTTGATTGCAAGGAACGAATAGTCAAGCACTCGCTCATAAATCTGGGGGTCAGCTATTCAAATCCAGGTCAAAGAGGTTAAAGGACCTTTTCTCTGGCTGTGGAGCATTTGTCCTATTGGAGATGGACTATAATAAACAGGAGTTCCAGCCTCTGAAATGATCTTCAAGTGTTGAAAGTGGCATAAAACTGATAAAATTTGAACTTTGAATACATAATATGTATTTTTAACATTTTCCTAATTTGCATCAAAGTCTTTTATTCTATCTGTGTTCTCCCTTTACAATACCAGGGCACTCCAAATGTATTCGGACTGCATGGGCCCAAGGCTGGAGGGGTGTAAAGGAGCAGCAAGGATGGCCTATGACATCATCAGGACAAAGTACGCCTCCCATTACAACTGCCACGTGTACCGAGGTAAAGTTTGAGGTTGTTAGTGTAAAGCCCTCGGCATAACATTATAGGTCATATACCAAAGGCAAAAACCTCTGGTCTATAGTCCATCTCCGACTGGACTTGATTCCATAAGACATCTACTGGGTCAGAGCCATACAAGGAAGGAAAAAAATACCCATTCCCCCACCGGGATTCGAACCCAGGACCTTCTACGCACAAAGCAAATGCATTACCGCAATGCCACGACGCCCTCATAATGGAACGTCGTGATCACTCGAGCTCAAAGGGGACAATGATTTAATAGGGACAGTCATTATAAAGACCTAGCCCAAGGTGGCAAATTCTCAATTCTCCCAGTTTTTACGATGGCTCAGGTGGTGACCACAAGGGCAACAGTAATTTGTTTATAGGCCATATTTTATTATTAATCCTGTTCAGTGTATTGCTCATAGTGCCAGTAAAGGATGACAGGCACAGTGGACTGATCACCTGCTTGTCTGAAATCCTTGGATCAATAACTTTTCCAGCTCTATGTTTTGCCACATGTGGCGGGTATGAACCATTTGGGGTAGAACAGGGAGCTGGCCCCAACACCACATATCAATGTGGCTTGATCAAACAAACAAATTCTAAAGACACTTCAAGGTATGACATGATTAAGAGTTTTGAGACTAATGAGATTGGAAATTGTCCTGATTTCGGTAGCCTGGAACAAACAATTTCATGTTCTCTGGAAAAGATGCAGGTCTATTACGCAAGATTTTCCCACCTCTGAATTGATAATTTGGTACCCATTTGTACACCTGGGTTGAGTGAGCAAAGAGCACGAAGTTTCTTGCCCCGTAAAACAACAAAGTGCCTGGGGCAGGATTTGAACCCACAACGTTGTGCCATGATCTAGTATTCTCTCTTTGAAGGTTTAGTCGGATATAACCATGTCAAGTATCAACCATAGCATGGCAGCTGGTATCGCAGCAACAAGACACTTTTTTATCATTTCCAGGTTTGCCTTTGGGTGCCAGGTTTGCGACAGTAAATCTTTTTTTCTTTCATTATCTATACCTAGTTTACATTTCGGTGTAAGGTTTATCAATAATGAATAAACTTCCTCCACTTCTTTCTATTTTGACTTCTTTACTTTGCATTAGCTGAAGTTATTTCTCTTTCCTTTACAATATCAGAGATGGACTCTGTCCACACAAAGAATGAACTGCAGTGTTCAATTCCAATGATCTACCATCATAAGAATACAGGAATTAATTGTCTTTGATTAATGAGGCCATACCATAGTAATCCTATATGTCAACTAACTCAAGCTGGACTATTGAAAAGATCTCAAGTGTCAGCATTTTCAAGAATTAAATTTGTTGGGAGATGAAGATCTGGGATTATTATAACGTTTCTATTCATTTCTAGGGAAAATTTGAGCATTCCATTATGGTATACTAAGCTAAGACATAAAAATTCCATATGTTGGGTTAAAAAAATTTGTTGTTATCTATGTTAATATCATTATTGATGTAAATTGATCATCAAAATTACTATGTATTATTGTATCTATTTCTGCTACTACTGCTACTAATAATAATATCAATATTTTTAAATGCCATACATTCTTTTTCCCGACGTAGGTGAATCCCCACCCTTCGTTGACCCATATCAAAACCACGACTCAGCACTCTCTATCAAATTGAACCACATGGATAACATCAACAGAAACAAAAGCAGCAACTCAGTCAATGACAATGGTGACAACATCAATTCCACGACAACAACATCCAGTATCATCACCCACATATCTCCAACGAACACAAGCGCATCCAGCACTAACACAATAACAAACATGACCGACACACCCTTCACAACACACCAATTGAACGTGTCATACATGATAGTGAAGAATGACACAGACCAACAGATGACATCCCAAAACCAGACAACTGCACCAGTGCCTGCCTTTGACCCAACAGACAATGGAGCAAGTTCGTTCACGTTTTCCACTAATTCAATCTGTATGCTTATCATGTTAGTAGTTATGTTGTTTTCAAAACCAGTGTAAACTATTAAATCCAAAGAGCTGTGAGGTCAAAGCCAAAAATATTTCACATCATATTTTCAACATTTTAAACTTATTATTTGTATCTAGATATCTCTTGTCAAATGTAGCAATCTAAAATGATTATATTGTTTATATATATGTTCAATGAAGATTTAGTATTTAGACATATCTATTTCTATTTCTTAAAATGATATTGAGATTATCATTTTTAGTGGGGTTTCTATTTTCATGACAAGTCATGCCTCAAATGTAATAAAATTTTCATATCATATTCTAGACAATTGAAATGAATTTTTCCCCTCCCTCTATTTGCCTTATATTTGCTCAGTTTTCTTATAGCTGAGGGGTTTACCACCAAGTAAATATTGTTATGGCCAAACTTGGGCAACACCTACAAATGTGACACTCATTGTGCCATTCAAGGTTCGGGGCACAGTGCTTGCCTTATTTACCTGATCCAGAGTTCTTTCAGCACAGTGTTTTCAGCAATGCTGAATATGGAGCTGGCCACAACACTCCTTTGGGGTATAATGTGGTTTGGATAACAAAACAACAATTTCTATTAATAAGACTCCTCGCTCAGGTTGGAGCTTTCGGCACCAACAAAGGTTCTCCATCCCAGGTCTTGGGTAAGCTGGAGAAACTCGGTACCTTTTTTCTTCTTTTGAGAATGCTGAATATTCAAAATTAAGTGCTGACATTCTGTTTACACAATGGACAGCATTTGTGCTACATAACTCTGAATTTGAAAGACAGGAATGTTAAACATGCCAAAACAAGCCTTTATCAAACAACATCATTCTCTTACATAAAAAGAAAATGTGACAGAAACAAGTCATTGTGAAGACCAGGACAATCTCAGAAACCAAAGCCAACAAAATACGAACGAAGAAAAAACATAAGGACTTGACTCATTTTTAAGGGGCAACTTTTCCAATTCTTGGTTGAAACTTTTTGTTTGAAGTCTCAGTGTATATGTGGTGAACATTTGGGAGAGAGCGAGAAATCTGAGTTTTGATGTGGCTTCTAGTTTTCATTTTGTGCACATTTTAAAGATGCTGGTTAACTGACTAATTCATAAAATAATTGAGGACCTCTTGTTTATAGCCCATCTCCAATAGCACTTGAACCCGCACAGTCAGGATTTGAAGCGCAAACCTCCAGTTCTGTGGGCGATGGCACTACCACTGTACCCCAGAGGAGTCTCTGTCTCAAAGAAATTAGTAATACCAATACTGAAAAAAAAAAAGTTGAAGTTTACTGCCAATTTTTAACGCATAAAGGTCATATCAAAGGCGGAACGTGAATCTCCAGGGAAAAATCCTGCATCAGATGGGACTTGAACCCAGTCCTACGCGCTTCGAAGTCGAATGGATAACAATACTGATTCCCCAACAGAAAGCTACAATCAAATCACAACAATATGGCTACTCACATTATGCTTGTACAACGTGTTGAAGTGGTTATTTCGGAAAAACACACACAGTTCTTTCTCTTTGACAACCGATGACAGTTCACATAGGCCGTGGTACGAGAGCTGGGAGGCAGTGCCATCTAGGAATTGTTCGGCTATCAAACCTGTGAGAAATAAATCACCTTATCAATAAATGAACAAAAAAGTTGTTAAAGCAAAGCTGAGATGACCCAAATAAAAATGGACCCATAGACATGCTAGCAACCTAGCACCCATCACTTTTCATGATTATTACTTTAATCTCAATCTAAGTTCTAAAGTTGTTTATTTTACGTCCATAGGTCATATCAAAGGCGGGACATCTGGTTTATAGTCCATCTCCAATGGGAATCAATTCTATATGTAATCCACAGGGTCAGAGCCATAAAAACTCGGAGAAAGTGAAAAGGAAAAAATCCCCACAGGATCCGAACCCAGTACCCTTTGCACAAAAGGCGAATACGATTCCACTATTAAATATCAAACAGAGGAAAGAACACACAGAGTGGTAAATCCCTCACAGTTTATATTAATAGCTGAGAGGTACACTAATTTGTTTATGGGCCTGTCTTTGATTGATCAGTGTATTGCTCACGGTGCCAATAAAGAGACATGGACACAGTGGGCTGGCCACCTGTGTTGTTTGAAATTCTTTTATCCACAGCCTTTTGGTCTCAGTGTTCAGCTTGATGGCTGGGATGCCTGCATGATTGAACATAGGGCTGGCCCCAACACTGCTTTGCGATCAAACAGACATGCAGTAGAATGTGACAATTTATCATTCTTAAGATAAATATTCATATGTTGGCACAGATTACTTTCGTGGGTAATATCATTTTCTCCATAAAGGTTAAATGAAGAAAAACGATAAAAGCGAAACGTTTAAAAACAGAAATCTGTTCCATAATGTCAATGTAAAAAGTGCAATCGTTTTAATTTATCAGCCACTGTTTCCCTTTGATAAAATTAGCCTCTGCTGAATCAAGGGTGAAGCACAACATTCCCAAAAATGCACCTAGGTTCCTAAAAGTACCTTTTCTCTGCTCGTCTTCTTTCTGTGATGACTTGAGTGAAATGATGCGTTCCACCAGCTGGTTGTAGCTGCAAGGGACTACCGCCTCCACCGTGGCCACGTCCTGAGGGTCCACCAACCAACCATGGTACAAACCAATCTCCAACAGATCAAAGATGATACATTCTGGTGTGTACTCAAAGTCACTAACCCTGCAACACAATGAACAAGAACAATCTTTTAAAAAGTTGTTAGGTTTACATCCTTGGCAACAAACTATAGGTCATATCAAACATGAAATCTCTGGTTTAAAGTCCATCTCCGATATGATTTGATTTGGTTACCCTAAAATAAAAAGTTAAGTTGTTAGTTTTAGTGGGTAAACTTTTTCGCTGAAGGTAAAAGCAAAGTGCCTGAAATGGAATTCGGAACCCATAACCCTCTCTATGGAAGTCAGCTGTCTTAAGTCTCTCGAGGTCACCTGACTGAAAATTTAACAAATTCATCAGGAAGGACAAATCATCAATATCCAACAACATTAATTATAGTATTATATATTAGTTAATATTATAATCTGACGAGGAGAACAGTTTGATTTCATGAAAAATCATAGACAAGCATAAACAACAGAAAACCAACTCAATGGTATTCTATTTCTAGTGTCATATAACAATAACATACGGTGCTCTTCACCAAACAACATCGGGAAGACATTTGTTAATTGGGAAGACAAGACTGCTTGCTTCCTATAATCATATAGACCAGGGTTTCTCAAACTTTTCCAGTATGTAACCCTTTTCAGTGGTTCCAAACCTATCATGACCCCTAACTTTATAAGCCTTCTGAAAAGGTACACATTTTAAAATATCACTGATACATTATTTCAAAATTTTATAAATTTATCACAGCAGAGAGAGAGCAATAACGAAAAAATAAATTATTTTTGCAACCTTACACCGAAAGGTACTAAAAGTTAATGATAAAGAAAGAAGAAGTTTATTACTGCTTATTAACAAGGATTGATGTAATTCTTGTTATCCAGTTCCCTTTTACCATTACAATGTAGGGCCAGCACTATGAGACTGGATTTCTGTGGATCAAGATATTAAGCCAAGCAGGTGATCAACCCACTGTAAAGGATTGATTTAATCATGCATTTTAATGAGAAGAATGTACATACACTTGGACCCTCCATGACCCCCAGACAAAGTTTGAAAACCCTTGACATTGACAGATCAATGAGAATTTCTAAGGGAGACCGGCAATGCTACAAACTTTTCCTAGGTTATTCCCCTTCTTCTTAGACAAAGTGGGTTTAATACAAGGGCTATGAATATGATATTGATAGTTTGCTCTCCATTTTGTTTTCCCACTTTCAAATAAATAGCGAGTCATACTTCCTTTACAAATTTCTGTCTCACTCTCCCTAGTAACCAGACATTCCAACATGAAAAAAAGTATGATGGATATTGGCACTGAGGGTGATTTTTCATAGGGGGCATCCCTAACTCAGTGGTTAAGTCACTTGACTCTGGACGCAGAGGACTGGGTTCTAGTCTGACCTTGTGCAGGATTTTTTCTCTAGACCTTTCAGAGTTTTCAAGGCTCTGCCCTGGAGATTCACTGGGAATCCTCTCAAGTTCTGTTGAACTGTCTTTGATATGACATTTATGTTTTGAAAAGGGTGTAAAACTTCAAACTTTTTAAAAATAGATTTTACATAGCAAGTGGACACAGTCCCTAGATGAAAGAACAAAGGTTTGCCCAAGCTTACGATTCTTATGTAAATTTTCTTTATACGACCTGGTTCTTTCGGAGGTTACTTAATAGCAAGTTCTTCGAACAGGGTTCTTATAAGGAGAGCACTTTATTACAAATTCCCTGATAGAAAGCTGACAAAAATATAAACAATATTAAATTTTGTCTAATGTTGGAATGTTTTTTCATATTTCAAATCAAAATCTGAAATAAGTAACTTTATAGTTTATATAATGAGAATAACAAAAAATGTTAAAAAATTGTAAAAAATTATGATCCTTTCAACAATAGTGAAATAATTTTAGTGAAATAATTTTAGTGAAATAATTTTAACCCCACGTTACGGCCCATCGCAAGATTAAGTTTGCTGAGCAACCACAAAATACTGGCTACTCAAACAATGATGATTTGGAAAGGTGACCTCTGGAGAACACAAAGTCCCGATCGCCTGGGGTATGTCCTTGGATAAAACACTTAATTCTACTTACCTCACTCGACTCAGGTAAAAATGAGTACCTTGCTGAGGGCAGCAAATGATCTTGTCAGAGAATGCTAGGATCAGGGGAGTGGCAAATAGATTTTTACTGAGTTTTTTTAAGAAAAACATCAGCTGTTGCTGCTGGGATTCGAACCCGGTACCTTTCCCTTCAAAGACCAGAACTATACCTCTGAGCCACTGGGACTGGGACCCCATTAAGAAGGATACCAGTGTGTAACAGCTGCTGAGAGTAAATGAAACACAAAGCACATAAAAACCAGTGGATATATATATGTATATGTGCTTTATTAAGGGCCCTCTTTCTATTTACTCACCCTGAAAATTTGACATTGACATCCAGACCAGTTTGTAGTTTGTACATAATGCCCATTGCATCTTGCATATTTTGTTCATAATTAGCTTGAGTCATCTCTGACAAATTCTGTTGTCAAACAAAAAGAACGATATAATATACACGATCAAGATACAAGTATGGGGATACTGTATTGTGTAAACTTTTTACATTATGATATAGTACATATTTATATATCTGATTATCTGTGAAATGTGAAAAGGACTGACTGGTTTTATAATTAAATGTAAACAGTAAACAAAACCAGACCAGAAGGGGCAATCTGCAGGAATAATATATTTCCTGTATTCAGTTTCAAACTCCCATAGTTTGAAGACGTGGAAATCATCCTTTTCAAAAGTAAAATACAGTTTCCTGTTGAAATAAGAAATTTTGTCCCTTAACTGCATGACTGCCAATTTTTTTTTCATTGGTTCTATTATTGCGAAATGTGATAATAACTGAGTATGATACTATTTCGTGAATTTACTTTCAATGTGCGCAACACTGCTTGATGGTAACACAACAACAACAACCGTCACTGTATGGTGCTCAGGAATGGAATATCATTTCAATCAATGAATGAATTGAATCTTTTTTATATACAAGTCTTTAACAAATACCTATAATAATAGAGTGCCTTAAAGGTTTGAAAAACAACGTATCATTTCTGATAGGTGTGCATAAAGATAAAAAACATGCAAAATGTGTTGGAAAGGCAGGAGTCAGATTCAAGCCGATTGAATGCGTGTTTCTCAACGGGTAACAAATATGTATTTATAGTAGACACATTTATTAATGTAACTTGTTATAAAAGTTCATCATGAAAAAAACCGCAAAGAAATGTGTTTGTTTTGTTTGACGTCCCAACCGTAAAATCTCAGAAAAACTCTCTCTTAAGGGACGATTTTCCAAATCCCTACATTCATAATTTTTCAATCTTCATTCAAGGGCATTTGAAGGGTTTGACTACCAAACACGAGATGTCCAAATTCCTTGTTTTTGAGTAAATTTCAAAAATACTAACAGAGAATGATCGAAAAAAATGATTTTGAAATTGATTTTAATAGAGTCTTAAGACTGGAATGTAGGAGTAATTGTTAAAATACCCAAGAAGGAGCACTGAGCGACTGCAACAACTGGCATGGTATTACTCTACTGTCCGTCCCTAGCAAGATCCTAGCCAAAATAATCATTAAAAGGATAGTAAGCGCTTTGGATACGTCCTTAAGGAATGAACAAGCGGGTTGCATCGACCAAATCTTCACACTATGCAACATAATAGAACAGTGCAATGAATGGCAAAGGCAACTATATGTGAATTTTGTCGATTTTGAAAAAGCCTTTGACAGCATACACAGAGAGAGTCTATGGCTAATTCTGAG
>JARBEQ010026831.1:0-10584 GCA_030265355.1 Tritonia tetraquetra | reverse complement strand
CTAATCCAAGTGTAGAAACGGGTACGCTAGACAGTAGACCTAATCCAAGTGTAGAAACGGGTACTCTAGACAGTAGACCTAATCCAAGTGTAGAAACGGGTATGCTAGACAGTAGACCTAATCCAAATGTAGAAACGGGTACTCTAGACAGTAGACCTAATCCAAGTGTAGAAACGGGTACGCTAGACAGTAGACCTAATCCAAGTGTAGAAACGGGTACTCTAGACAGTAGATCAGTGTCATATCCACATTGTAACAAATTGCCATTTGTTTACTTCAGGCTATGAAAATAGAGGGTGTCTTTTCATTATAGAGACATTAGATAATTGACTTATATGCTACAAGCAAAAAGGCCCATATTCCCTCAAACGATAAAGGTACTTATGAGTTGTGAAGGATAGGGTGGGGTGGAAGTACAATTCAGCTTTGCCAGCTTGACAACAAATGTTTTTTTCATTGTGCTCTTAACCCTCTATACTATTGTATTGCAATGTGTGAACACTATTCAACATGCCACAGGAACTAATAATTTGTCTATTGGAAGAAACAAAGCATTTTCTATAAAATCAACGACACCGCCGATCCGATATTCAATACACCAAGAACCACCTCCAGCTAAATTGTAAACCACTTGCAAAATTTGCTGTGGGAACTGAGAAAATGCATGACAAAAATCAGGCTTACACGTTTATAGATATAGATTGTTTTGTTGGCTGGAACTGAAAATGTCCCTCTTATTTTCTTTCCCAAGACCTTCCATGCAATTTATCACTTGGACATTTACAGAATTGGAACCTAAAGAAGATGAACAACTATGCACTGTACCACCCCACATTGGTATCGAGGTGAGGAATAGAAAAAAAGCACATCATCATCATCTTCATCATTTGCCTTCTACACCTACATGAATATGTGTAGCAAAGAAGACATTTTGCAGAGATCTAGACCATTGATAGCTCTTTACATTAATATACGTATAGATGGGAAGAGTGTAAAGTGTGTAGTCAGAATTACCAGGTAAAATACTCAATATTTAACAAACAAAAAAAGTCATTCACTTACTTTTGAAATCATGAATAATCCTTTATATGCCGAACCTCCCAGTTTTTATCAATAGCTGAAGGGGTTCCCACAAGGGCTACAATAATTTGTTAATTGGCCCGTCTTTGATTTATACTTATCAGTGTAGTGCTCATGGTGCCAGAAAAGACTTCTGGACACAGTGGGCTGATCACCTGCTTCTTTGAAACTCTCTGATCCAAAGAGTTTCCGGCTCTGTGTTCAGTCGTGTTTTTGTGGTTGGGGTACCTGCAGTTATGGCAGGTATCTTGTGTGTCTTTCATGCTGAACATAGGGCTGGCCCCAACACTGCTCTGTGATATTAATGGGGCTTGATCAAACAAACAACAGAATAATTCTTTATGACAATCTAATTTTCCAGAAGAGAGCATTGAAGGCTAAAATTAGAACAGATAGTAATGGTAACATCCAAATAAACAGATTAATATTATTCTAACATTCTTTTCCTTCGCCCGGCCATTTTTGTTTTGAATGAAAGCTGCTAGAATAGTCTAATTTCTACAAAATTAATCATATGCATCATTGGAAGAATTAATTTAAAATGTATGAATAGAATGTGATGTTTATGAAATTGTTCCATAAATGAAAATAATCTAAATAAACACAATTGTGTTTACTTTTTGATACGAAACAACTTGATCACAGAAATTGTGCATGTCAACGCATTGGGTTAGATGTTCCATCTATATTTTTTTTTCACATTTACAACCAGATCGCCAGAGCCTTGGGCCTCACAACAATTGAGTATGAGAAGATTCCTATCACTGAAGTGGAAAACAGAATGAAAATGGTAATATCTTATCAGGCTGGCACAGTGGCGGAGTGAATATTTGTTCCATGACTCATTGTGCTTGTCTATCCATCATCTCATGGCTCCTTGGAGGAGAAAAAGGCGTCAACAAATCGTCTCCATTCAACTCTGTCTTGGGCCAGTCTTTTGAGCTCATTCCATGACTTTCCTCTCTCTTCTCCCCTCTTCAACTGTCCTTCTCCATGGTCCCATTGGTCTCCCTTTCTTTCTTTTGCCTTGGGGTGTCCGTGTCAAAGCCATGACTGGGTGGCTTGTTCTCTTCATTCTGAGGGCAATTGAGTATGAGAAGATTCCTATCACTGAAGTGGAAAACAGAATGAAAATGGTAATATCTTATCAGGCTGGCACAGTGGCGGAGTGAATATTTGTTCCATGACTCATTGTGCTTGTCTATCCATCATCTCATGGCTCCTTGGAGGAGAAAAAGGCGTCAACAAATCGTCTCCATTCAACTCTGTCTTGGGCCAGTCTTTTGAGCTCATTCCATGACTTTCCTCTCTCTTCTCCCCTCTTCAACTGTCCTTCTCCATGGTCCCATTGGTCTCCCTTTCTTTCTTTTGCCTTGGGGTGTCCGTGTCAAAGCCATGACTGGGTGGCTTGTTCTCTTCATTCTGAGGGCATGGCCTATCCACCTCCATCTTCTTTTCCATACTTCACCAACAATATTTTTTATTCCTGCATTCTGCTGGTCTACTAATATTTTAATCATGTGAGAGCTGCTAGATTATCAATTGTGATCCCAATACAAAGATGAGTCATGTGACTGTATTGGAGTTTAAACATAAGCCTTCTTGGATAAGCATAAAAACAGAGGTCCTGTGTCTTTCTAGGCTTGTGAAAGATCCCTTGATGGGTTGAAACTCAGAAAGAATAAACGACTTGTGGCTACTGTCCCACCTTATAAACATAGCAAAGTCAAAAGCTGTAAATGCTTCTTTTTGAATGCAAACTTTGAACATGTTTTTTTCTTTACCCCACAGCATTCCAATCTTGCCAATTACTCTTTGAGTTGATCACCTGTTTGTCTTGAATTGTTGATCTACAGTATTTTTTACCTTGAGACCTTAAGAAATGTAATTTTGTTTATATTATCTCCCCAGGTACGCAAGGGCTACAACTATGAAGGAGAAGTGTTCTACTTTATAGACAGTAAAGGACAGGTCATGGGATTGCTAAAAAAAAAAACTGTGTGGTGAGTGTTTTCATAGAGTGAGTTTGAGTTACAGTTTTGTAGGGATATTTCCTCTTGTTTTTCCCTCAGTATGAAAAGGGCCTGAAGATAAAAGTTAGAAATCTTAGATTTACTCTGTTAGGTGCTTTAATCATTTGCTCATTGTGGAAATGTTCATGTGAGAGAATGACAAGGGGGAGTATTGCAATACTAGTCTTAGTTTAGTTAATCAGCTGGTCATTCCACAGGAGCCCATGCTAACAATTATTTTTAAAAAGGAAGCTGTCACACAGTTGTGGACAAAGTGGGCTGATCACCTGCTTGTCTGAAATTCTTTGATCCTCAGCATTACCAACCCTGTGTTCAGCCATGCTTGGTGGTTGGGGTGCCTGCATTTATATTGGTCATTTTGTGTGCCTTTCATGAAGGGCGGTGGCCCCAACACTGCTCTGTGGTATTAATGGGATTTGAAAGAAGAAAAAAAAGTATTAGTCTTTCAAAACAAAGAAAACTGAGCCAGTATGATGATAACTGATGACGAACCAAGGACTATTTGACAGTGCCAGAAAATAAACCAAGAAATTTGTAGATGGAAGCCATTTCTGATGTTTTTGTAAAGATAGGAGAAATTATTGTAGTTGATATTTAGAAAAAAAAGGAAAGAAGGTGTAATAGAAAGGATTTGGGGACGTTTATGCATTGTAGATAAACCTAACATTATTGAGCCTACTCAAATGGATTTAAAAAAAATAATTATTAATATATTATTAGCAATTTGATTGTTCTATGTATCTTGAAGGTATATAATATGTCGGGCTATGCGAGAAAAAGCACGGTATGGGCTTCGAGCATTGGAGAAAGACAAGGGTACCTTTTCTCTCACAAAGTCTATTGCACAAGTAAGTTGTATTTCCTCCTTTTCATTCCTGTTTTTAACCCTTTGACCCCAAGCAATGTACACAATGCATACTCTTATTTTTCTATGACCACGACCTAGAGAAGTCATTTTGGGAGCTGCGGGGTTGTAACAAGTCTTGTACTGCAGCGCTGTCTTTTGTAGTATTGCCACAAGATATAGACATTATTGAGTAAAATGGCGACACCCTAACTGTTGTTTTTGATGAAGCGATCGATTTTTTATCCATCTGCAACGACTAGTGGATCAGCTGTGGAGCGACCACGCCCACCTTTGCTTACAGCAGCTCATGTGTCAGAAAATACTGATTTTTCTAATGAAGATGAATTGGAATTGAATCAAAATTACTCTGATCAAGTGATGAAGAAACTGCTATCCTAGCTAGACTGTCTAGTCAAGATGGAAATATGGATTGACTGTGTGTGATGTTTTGCAAGTGACTAACAAGCTAGTTTGTGTAAGAGTAAAATACATTCATAATTGATGATTTATGGGAAAGTGGTACATATTGTTTACATTGGGCTCTAGAGCCCAGGTGCCAGGTATAATGTTTATATGTTCATATAGATGAAGGCAAAGGCACAACGTTTCGTATATACATAGATTCTTTAATCTTAAGTAACAGTAACAGGTAAACATAAGGACTAGCGCAGCTTAATATTATACATCTTGGTTCCACACTCGCCGTCTCACCCACACGGCTCTCGTCTCTTGCTCGCTCAGTCTCGCAGTTACAATAGAACACTACAACACAAACACTACATTACACCAGGGACGGTAAACCTCAGGGGGTCAGGGTTCTCATTTTAGTATTAAAGTGTGTCTACGTTGATAGACTTTAGGCTAATGGGCATGAAACTTAACCCATGGTCAGTTGTGTGAAGTGAATGAGTGACAATTAGTCACTTTTTGGATAGGACTCTGGTCAGTTGGAGATTTCTTTCCCAACTCTCAGATAAGAATTTGTGCCAATTCCTACACCTTGAAGAAAAATTCAGTGCCTGAAACCACAACCTTCACTGTGAGTCCACGGCTAGACATAAGCAAGATTTTACAATTCAAATACTAAACATCCCTTTTTATCCTTGTTTTGAGATTCTTCTGTAAATTCTCATTTTTAGTTTAAAATTATAATTTCTCTCTATTGATTGAGTCTTAACATCATCCTGGACTACAAAATTTAGCAAACATTTGATTTTAAAAAATTGATGTCATGTTTATAATTATGATTTTTTTTTTTAATTGCAATAAAACAAAGACATGAATTTTTCCTTTTTTTTTTTTTGTTATCATATCATGTTAAAACTCTAAATGGTGTTATTTCCTACATTGATGCCCAAAAACCTGTTCTGTCTGTTGTCTTTCTTCCATTTGTTACTGTTTTAACCCTTATCCATTCCTGGTGTATTGTTTTAACCCTTATCCATTCCTGGTAATGTTTGCATGGTCTTCCCATTCCCCTCTTTATATTTTTTAAAATTTTAGTACTAAGTGTTGTTTGACACATAGTCATGAATTTTATTTTCTTATCATTACAGATAGAAAAAAGGATAAATGAAATACAGGTATGGCTTGGACTCAGCGATGAAGCAACAGCCAAGTGGAAGGTAAACACCCAGTCAGATTTGGTCAACAACTTTCATTGTAAATCTATTGTTTGAATTCTGCTGAGACAATGAAGTATTTTTCTCTTCAGAAACGCTATTATGATGAATTAGCTTAGCTCTTCTTACTCTTAGAATAGTGCTGGTCTTCTCCGATTGGCAGTACCCAGAGGTTGTGAGTCAGGAATTACACAAAATAAGCCAAGCTGGTAATAGTAATAGTTAAAATAGAACAGGCGTTTGACTGGATCAGTGTAAATGCTTGCTCTGTTTTCAATCTACCATTTCTGACAGAGTTGCCCTGTGTTCATTATCCTCACACTTCTGAAGTTCTTTCCCAGAGTGGTAGAACCTCCCAGTTTTTATCAATTGCTGAGGGGGTACCCACAAGGGCTACAATAATTTGTTTATTGGCCTCTCTTTGATTAATACTGTTCAGTGTATTGTTCATGGTGCCAGTAAAGAGTTGTGGACAGTGGGTAGATCACCTCCTTGTCTGAAATTCTTTGATCCATAGCATTTCCGGCTGTGTTCAGTCGTGCTTTGTGGTCGGGGTGCCTGCATTTATGGCGGGTATCTTGTGTGCCTTTCATGACTGAACATAGGGTCTCTGCGGTATTAATGGGCTCGATCAAACAAACAAACTATACAATAACCTTTTACTGCACATAAGTAATGTACAATTTAACTACCAGAAACTTGTAAAATATGACACAGTTATAACTGTCTAGATTGAAAAGGGACTGAAGTGGTTTCAAAGACACAGACAAAATACAATGCGCAAGAGTACAGAGATATGACCCCCAACACCATGCGGCAGGGCTTTTGAAGAAAAAGGAGGAGGAGAAGAAAGTGACTGAATATATATATTTAGTAATGTCTTTTATCTTGATTATTTTTATAGGAACTTGGAATCTCTTTTATGAAGTGGGTTGTCCATGAAGTACAAAATGGCCGTCGAAACGTGAATGACGTCGGAGACAATTTCCCTGTAACATGGTGAGATTTCTTTATTTTCTGTTGCTGTGTGCTTGTGTGATATACAGTCCAACACGTATTCCATATCCACGTATTCCTCGTCCTCACCCATTTTTCTCTGTCTCAGAAAGTATGAGGAATTCATCTTGAACTGTAATCAAGGCTGCCTTAAACAGTTTTTGATAGAACAGAATTTGTTATGAGCAGGCCTAGGAAAGTATTAGATCGAAATCATTTCTGATGCCTAATATTGTTAATTAAAGAGGAAATCGTTTTAGATGATGCAAAGAAAAGAAACCCTGAAATGGAAATGGAATATAATGTTTTCTTGAGAAATGAAGATAGAAAGTAAGGTCTTATTTTACCCCACAAGCTTTTACACTGCAAAAAGATACATAAACTTAAAATTTAAGAATTGAATATAGACATGTTTAAATGTCAATCCATTTTATTGAAAATAATTAGATGAAATGAAAGGATCTTTCAAAAAGTCCTTTGCAATAGAAATTGTTTTTATTGGTAGAAGAAGCTTCTTTTTTTTTTACCTTTCAGAAAAATTATGTAATATTGTTACATTATGTTATGTGGAGCGTACTGAATCTTTCATCATTCGTATTAGATACACATAATACTGTCTAAGTCCCACATTCATCATTGTAGATGGTGAGGCTCTTGGTTGGGTTTCTGGTATTTGCTTTTTTAACAATTTATGGCACAGTTGGCTAATCACCTGCTTGCCTTATCTACCTGATCCCGATTTCTTCCAGCACAGTGTTCAGCAATGCTGAACTAGAGCTGGCTGCAACACTCAGGGGTATAATGCGGTTTGGATAACAAAAAATAACAAAAAAACAATTTATATCATACTCTTTCATTCATCATCATTGTCCTAGATTTACAGTGCCTTAGGAGGTAAGTCGCATTGGTCATCTCATTTCAATTGTTCATTTGTTTGTAGCTAACCCTTGAACAAAAAAATATATATTAATTGTTGATGCATTTTTAACAATTTATTGTTATGTTCTTTAACAAGTTGCTGTTATACAAGTTCTAAATATGTTTAGTTTCATGCCCTTGGCATATCAAAGATGGGACCTCTGATTCATTGTCCATCTCCTATTGGACTTGATTCCACAAGGCCCACAAAAAATTCCACAGGCTCAGAGCCATAAAAAGGCTGGGATGGTCCAAAGGAAAAAAATGTCCACATATCGCTGCCGGGATTTGAACCCAGGATCTGCTGCTCAAAAAGTGAATGCTTTACTGCTACGCTATTACCATGCCCCCCTGCTGTAAATGGAGATGAGAATGCGCTGTCTTTTGGGTAGAGGGAGCTGGGAATGATTAGAATTAGAAGCAAAAGCAAAATGAGAGCGATATTTTGTCATGTCATCAAGGAAAATAGATTCCTTCAATTACTTAGTACTGTAGAAATAATGTAAGGTCCCTTTTGAAATTCTCATTATTTAGTGGCTACTATGAGTCATTGAATTTGTGGAAATCTAAGTCCCCCTTGTTCTGGGCGCTGCATTTGAAAAAAGTACCCCCTACCCCCTTTTTTTTTCTTTTAAAAACTTAAAATGATTACAGTATTACTTATTATAATTGTTACTACTTTCATAGCCTCTAAGATGAATTGAAACAGGAACAGTTTTTATTCCTATTACTATTATTGTTATTTTGTTTCATGACTTGTTTTTGCTACAGTTTTCATAGTTTTTAATTTTGTTATTATTATTAATGTTAAAAGTTCCATTGCTAGTCACTCCTCTCACCATATGATACTTTTTATTATTAATGAATACAGCCAATGCAAGCTACAAGCATTTTTATAAGTCATGTTTCTGAGGACAGATGGGGCTACATCCTCATTTTAAACAAAAAGTACCTCCCTGCCTTAAGCAAAAATCGAACCGCAGACCTTTCATACCAGTGGCAGAACACTTAACCCCGTAGCCGATGCATCATCCATTTGTGTGAAGTCCTTTTTCCTTATCCATTCTTGAGTCCTAGATATTTATTTAGATATACAACCCAGATGTCTCACTTTATCTTATCTTAATTACATTTTAATTTTCGAATATACCTTGTCATAGTCATGCATAGCATAGAAATTCTCATGAGATCAAGATGAGATGCCAACATTTTGTCACACTGAATGTTGTTATCATTATCATGCATGTAGGTTACTAAGTTAAAATATTGGAATTATTGGAGCTTTGTGTTATGCAAACTATATCAAATATGAAGGAAACTGTAACAGTACCAGAAAAATAGACAAAGAAAAGAAGGAATGTGATATGAGATTATTGATGCAACCTCATGGAAAGTGGCACTTGAAAACAATATTAATTTTATGTTTGTTCTGCCAGTTGGAAAATGTTATGTTAACAGTTTGAATTTATTCATGAAATGTATTTCTCACTTTGCAATTTCGATGCATACATAAAGTAAAACATAGATTGTGTCCTATTTACTGTTGAGTACAGTTGGTTAAAAAATCTTGCTTTTTATTGATTTCTAGTTTTCCACTAAAACAGCCATAAACTGTGAAGTCACTTTTAAGACCATATTGAAGATATGAAGTTATGAAGGAACAATTTTTAGATTAAGCATTCCAATTGATTCCAGCTTTGGCTATGATATTAAACAATAGGGATTTCTACGGAAAGGATTTTTCCGATTTATACCTATTCAATCCTCTTCTATTTTTATCTACTTGGAAAACCGACTTTAGTGGACTCATTTATTCTAAGCAACTCAGTCACAGTCTCTTGTGTTTTCCCATTGCTGTTCCATTGTTATTGAGGTAGTTTTTTTTATCCGTTGTTTACATGAGGCTTATGCTTGTTTTTTTTCTCATTTGCCAGGAAACGACACCTGGAAGAGAAAGGACTAAGTGATCAGATTGAGGTCAACTGTGAAGAGACAGTTGGTGACCAAGACGGAGCAGCGTGTGCGTCTGGTTCCTGATGACAGAGTTGTATAGGCCAATTATCACTCAGGGAAATCTCTCTAACCAACTTAGGATATTACCCAGTTCAATTTCATCTTTATTTGAATGATCATAATTAATAAGGATTTTAACTGTATCAAATTATTGTTTTTTTCTTTTCTATTTTATTTGGTGGAGGTTTGATATTTGTATTTGATTGCCTTAATTGTCTATGAAAGTTGAACTATTTTTATTAAGAATTGAATGTCTTTTAACTTTAACTTTATGTTTTTAATATGATGCTCTTGTATTCAAGATGCAATTTGTCTTGAGATATGAAGGGTTTTCTGAACAAATATATTCAGACTTGCCACAATTTGAAAGTGAACAATCTGTATTTTCATTTCAGCCTCAAAAATCCGTAAAATCGGCAGAAAATCTGTATGACATCGAAAAATCCAATATAATATCATGTAACATTACTTATTATAAGACTATTTATACACATTATCTATGTCAGTCAAACATTTCAGCATATACATATCCGTGTTTTCGCTAGCATGGACATTTACACTTGGTAACTTTGTAAAACCAAATGATGATAAGATCTGTGGTATCATGAATTGTTGGGGGTCACATCTGGTAGAGTGTCCTCAATATCAATATAACATAGCGGTAAATGAACTAGCAGAAAGAGTGACGAGTGACAAGTCGAGAAGCCTTCTCTAATCGTACCTAATTTAGTAACTTTGCGATAGATGAGCATCCTACCAGAGGATTAAGATAATCACCAAAATCCTTCATACCACACAAACCGGGATAAGCACCTTGGGGCCGAAATGCCTCTCCACAGACCCATTACCGTATTTATACATATGTATAATAGTAGGTTATATAATATTCTTTTGGCACCATGGTCACAATGACCGTCCTCAATAATAATATTATATCGTACTCTCTCTCCCTCTGTCATGCAGTTCGATCCTGAACCGTACCCCATTTCTTCTCTATGGCTATTTTCTCATTTGTGAAGAATCAATTCGACTTAAAAACAACACGTTTGAGTAATTTCTAATAAGAAAAAGGTAC
>JARBEQ010026720.1:0-15703 GCA_030265355.1 Tritonia tetraquetra | reverse complement strand
ACTGATCAGTATTAATCAAAGACGGGCCAATAAACAAATTACTGTAGCCCTTGTGGGTACTCCCTCAGCAATTGATAAAAACTGTGAGGTTCTACCACTCTGGGTAAAAAATATGACACGCTTCACAAATTTGCATGTCATTCTTGTGCATCTGTAAAGTAAAAAATGAAAACATATCGATGGTGTCGTGAACGAGCCATGTAAATGGATTTTTCACAAATTTACAGGAGGCAAAATAAACGCTCCCATTGACAAAGTAGAAGGACAAATCATATACTGCTTAAGATCGACTTATAATATATGTAAATATTTTTGAGATACAATCATACAATTCAACAGTAAATATTGTCATGTAGATACACAGTTAGACACATGAACCAACTGCTTGAATCCTGCAGCGAATGTGAAATTGTATGTGACCTCTAAGCATGTATATGCCTGATACATGGTTAGATAGGTGTGATCTCAATGTGTGCGTGATTGGTTATTGTATTCTTTTATACTATTTATAGCACACATTGAGGTCCAATATCACCTAGGAACCTGCAGAGAGGACTTGTGACTAATTTTAGTTGTTTTTTTAATAAAAGAGTGGACCTAATTTTACATGGTTAGTTCACAACACCATTGGTATATTCCATTCATGCTTTAGTCTTAGTAATTCTAATCCAGTGAACAAATCAATAATTTTGGATGGTGACTGCCAGTGTTTGTTTATGGCCTTGTACAGTAACATGAGTCATTTATTTTGTCTGCAAGGACTTCATGGCAATGCTTTCCTTTTTTTATTAGAAGGTACTGAGTTTGAATCCTGGTGGAGCCGTTGGGATTTTTTCCTTTGAACTTTCTCCAGTGTCATGGCTCTGACCTTGTAGATTCCATATAGAACCAAGTCATATCGGAGATGGGTTATAAATCGGAGATGCCGTCCTTGATATGACCTATAATGTGTTGCCAAGGGTGTATAACTAACAAGAGAACCATTAGTACACATACCTAAATGACAAACATCACAATTTTGTCTCTGACAGTACTGGACGTAGCACCAGGGCTGGTCACTTTGGTCAGGGTTACGGCAGTAGTTTCCATCAAAGTTATCAAAGAAGTCCCTGAATAATGAGAGAATACACAATCCTACCATGTTGTCCAGAGTGGTGTATGTTGTGCTCACGTTATAGTGAGCTATTTAAATTTAGTAGCATATTGCCTAACCTTACACTGAAAGGTAGCAAAAATATTATTGATAAAGAAAGAAAGAAAGTATAATGCCTAATGTTCTAAATTAAACTAACTGATGGATGTGTCAAGGTAAAACAGTAACTTTTTTGTGCCATTTAAGATATTGTAAATATCGTCGTCGTCGTCGTCGTCATCATCATCATCATCATCATCATCATCATCATCAATAACAGTAATAATACTAATGATGATGATGATCAAAATATCAATGATATTGATTTATGATATATAAAGATATATAAATCTTCTCAAGGTCATTGTAAAGTGACAGTTTCCCATCTGGTTACCCTGTCTTGAGTGGACCATAAGGGCAACTCAAAGCTTGCTTCCATGGTATGCACGGTGAGAAGTCCTTAGTGTGATTCACTTTCCCATTGTACGACCAGCCTTTGTCATTCACATTGTAACACATGTCTGAATCTGGACAAATAAACCAAAGTATTCAATAAGTATTAAGTCTACACATAAAGTCACCCCAGCATGCTTTATTCTATCTCCACTTTTGCTTGTTGGGAGAAAATTGTGTTCAAAGTTTATAATTCATATTGCTTGGTCTCCTTCTTCTTCAAGTTATATATCTGTGGCAGACATCAGAGATCATCTTCCGTCAAACTGATATGTCCCTCAACATTCGGACCAAGGTCATGCAGCTCATTCTGTAGCCCAGTTATTAATGCTATGTAGGTATGTCAGCCTTTGTCACCCCCCTGTCACATTGCCTGTTAGCTTTTCCCTGTAATGTTAGAGCTTCTAGTTCTGAGCGGCAAATGGTGCGACCAACAAACTGTAATTGTCGTTTCCTTATTGTTGGAATCAAGCTCTCTTCAGATTTGCCATAATGACCTCTTCGTTGTTTTTCTTTTCAACCAGGATATTCTCAGCATGAGACGTAAAGAACGACATCTCATCTGCCTCAAGTCTTTTCATCATTCCTTTGCTTGATACATTGCTCATAATGCCAATGAAGTCACAGATACAGTGGGCTGATCACCCATTTGATTGAAATGTTATGGATCAGAGCATTTTCAATTCTGTGTTCAGCCATGCATGGTTTTAAGTTGCCTGAATTCAATTGTGTAGGGTGTCATATATGCAATTTAGGGTCAATATAGGTCTGGCTTAAATATTGTTTTTTTGGTACTAAGGTAGCGCATTTAATCAATTAAATCTAAGTAAAAAAAGGAAACTCTTACACACAACAAACCATGGATTTGACTAAATCTTTAAGACACATTTCTGTGACAATAGCTTAGCATTCTTTACAATTACAATAAGGAATTGATGTCACATCAACTTGATCCTTTGAAGATTTATCTGTAAAAAAAATTAATGATTCCAAGAAAACCAGTAAAAACCAGTTAAGTCAAAAATAAAGCGCCGGTCATATTTGTCCGGCAAGGCAAAGAAGCGATAACAAACAATGCGCTGGACATATGTGTCTGGCAGTTATTCATATTGTTTTTTTTAAATATGATGTAGGCGATCTTATAACTGTGTCATTAATTTGACTTTTTGACCTATTGAGTGAAATTCCTTTACTACATGTAAGATTTATAGTTAAAAAAGGAGTTATTTATGACCTATCCTATGGCAGCCCACATTCTCTGATGTATTATTGTTTGCATTACATTTACAATACGGGTTGACTTAAAAGATATTAACAGTATATAACATGATGTTCTTGATTACACTAACAATGTGCTGCAGGAGCAGGAACAATGAGGATCAAACTAAGAGGAAAAGATTTTTAAATTGTAATTTCTATTATAATGTTCACTGCAAATTTGCAAGATCTCATCTAGTATTTATTTTGGACTAAAAAGTCAACAAGCTCTCAGCTAGTGAGTGTATCAATTTATAATGAAAGAAAAAGCCAAGCAAAGTCTATGTCAAAACAAGTAGAAAATAAACTAACAAGCCACAAAAGATCATACCTTTAACCCATTTCACTGAGGCTTTGAAGTGGGAATTAGAGGTGGGACTCGTCTTGAAGGTCATAAACAACTTGTCACTGTAGATATACGTTATCTTTTGGTGTGTCTGTCCCGTGTATCTGTTGGGAAAAGGATGTCATTACTTCTTACTGGCAATCTTTCAAAAGAAAAGCTCAAAAGTTTGAAGTGAAGGTTGTGGGTTTGAGACCCGATACATGTGCTTCGTTAATTTCTTGGGCAAGAAACTTTATTCTGATTGTGTTACTCGACCCAAGTGTAGAAATGGGTACCCATTCTCAACTGGGAACTGAGAAGTAATCTACAATAGACCAGCGACCTATTCCCAGAAAGTGACAAATTATTGTTACGTGTCTGATTCACGCTCCTAACACCGAACGGTAAACCAGGAAATGATAAAGAAAGAAAGAAAGTCTGATTAAAACAGTCTGGGTTAAGCACTGGCGCCGTGAGCTTCAAGGTTCTTGAGAACATACATTTCAAAATATAATTTAGAACCCCAACCCATAGGGATAAGCAAAGTGATTGTCAATAGGCAACCTTACACTGAAAGGTACTAAAAAGGATATTGATAAAGAAAGAAGATTGTCAATAGGTGAACTCACTTTTGTGTCGCATCATCAAAACGGTCCATCCTCATTATCAGGCTATCTTGTTGGTTTACAGTGAACTCATCAATAGTAACGATGTATCTTCCATTCTTGTCATCACCCTGGAGATAAACATTGTAAATAATATACAGTGAAACCTTGCTATACTGCCTCCACTATACCCCCCAATAATACTTACCACCTGCTGTTTGACATAGTAGGAATAGGATAATCAATTCACTCAAAGCTTTTATTATAATGCTATTCTCTTTATAACGCCAACTATTATTTGGTCCCAAAATTGACAGTACAATGAAGTTTCAATCTTGACAAAGCACCCTAAGAAGATGGATGGTGAAAGCTGACATTGACAAGCACGACAAGAAGTGACGTAGAAGGTGAAGGATTTTTGACACTTTTGACCTGGATTTCATACAAAGATTCATGTGAAAGCTGTTTCATGAGAAATACTTTATCGAACAAATTTGACATGTTTGTAAAAAAGGCTGCACTAAAAAACAGATAGTGACTGGCCGATCCATTTTTTCATAACTTAAGTAAGCATCAATTAACACAGAAGTGGTATTGTGAAACATAAAATTAGTGATCCTTACCAGTTATAGATTTATATTTCGCTGTAGTAAGTGAAATATTCTTTTCTATTGTTTCAAAGTTAATTAAAAAAACATTTTGAATTAAGACAAAAACAGATAAGTGCCAATTTTAGCATTTTAAGCTATTGCCGCCATCTCAGATCTTCTGTCAATCTAATCCTTGGTCTTTTTCTGCCTCAAAACTTATTAGGTAAGGAAAATAAGTTGTGGAAGATTTCATTAGTCTGCAGAAGAACTGAACAATTACCTCTTTAGTTCTCATGTTGAGAAGAAAAAAAAACAAGAAATAAAATAACATACCTCAAAATTCCAAATACAGAAATTATGACCAGAATTAGCATTTGCCACAATGTCATGTACAGAGTTTGAGCTCAGCTGTACCTTTGAACCACAGTCTGGTAGAGTAAAAAAGAAGATAGGAAATGCTTCCAACAGAAGAGAACTTTTCAAACTTACCTTTTTCTCTGAAGTGGTATTGTAAAACTTATAAAATGTGTGATCCTTACCAGTTATCGATTTTTATATATAGCTGTAATAAGTGAACAATTATTTTCTATTGTTTCAAAGTTGATGAAAAAAACCATGAGATAACTGCCTATTTTATTTTTTGGCCATTTTGAGATAAAGACGTAGAAAGTATTGTGGTGATAATTTGTTGAGGGGGCGCCTCATGTGGTGTAACAGTATCGCGTTCATTAGTGTGCAAAAGGTCCAGGGTTTGAATCCCAGCAGCAATGTGGGGATTTTTTCCTTTGGACTTTTTTAATGGCTTTGACCCTGTGGATTCCTTATGAAATCAAGTCCTATCGAAGACGGACTATAAATCAAAGGTTCCGCTTTTGACATTTCTATATCTATAAAGGAGTAAGCCCGATATCTGTCACACATTTTCTCAGTTCCCATGACACCGATTACTACCTAATTTTTGTGGTTTACAATTCAGCTGGAGGTTGTTCTTGGCGTATTGAATATCAGATCGGCGGTGTCTTTGATTTTATAGAAAATGCTTTGCTTCTTCTAATCTTATGAATTGCCATTCATAGTTTTCACTTTCCATAATTTGTTATGCTTCCAATAGACAAACTATTAGTTCCTGTGGCGTGTTGAATAGTGTTCATACATTGTAATACAATAGAGGGTATGGAGCATAATGAAAACATTTTGTTGTCAACCTGGCAAAGCTGAAATGAACTTCCATCCCACCCTACCCCTCCAACATTCAAAACTCATAAGTACCTTTACCGGTTGAAGAACAGGACTTTTTGCTTGTGATTCATAATGTGCCAGAGGAGTAAAACTGACAATTTTACTTATTCATAATCTATGGAGCAAACCTACAACACTCACCCTTTGAACAGATGCCACAACTGGCTCGACAATACAACTGTAGACTTGGGTAGGGGAAACAGTCAGATTCAGGCACTGACTGCAGCAGGATGGGACAGATGTCTAGGTAATCAACACACTCAGCTTGTTCTGTGGAAATGTGTAATCATTGAGTCAGCAATTTTGGTTTTTTATTCTTTCTCACTACTTTTCTCACTACTATTACTATTGGAAAGCAGATGGCAACTACGTATTTGGACATAATATATTAAGAGTTTGTTTGTTTGTTTGTTTGATCGAACCCCATTAATACCGCACAGGGCGTGGCTGAACACAGGGTTGGAAATCATCTAGATCAAAGAATTTCAGACAAGCAGGTGATCAGCCCACTGTGTCATAAACTCTATATTGACACCATGAGCAATACATATCTTACACCGAAAGGTAGTAAAAGGTTATTGATAAAGGACGGAAGGAAGCAATACATTGGGCAGTATAAATCATAATCAAGGTTAATAAACAAATTAATGTAGCCCTTGTGGTCACCTCGTCAGCTAGGTTTGTTTTGTTAAATATATTTTTGTTTGTGTGTGTGTGTGTGTGTATGTGTGTGTGCGCGCGCGTGTGTGAGTGTGAGAGAGAGAGAGAGAAAATAATGTGTCTATTTTTGTATTTTGTAATGTGCAAACATGTTTCATATTGAAGTATGTCTCCTAATGATGTTACTGTAAAGTGCATAGAGCATGACCAAGTCATGAATCATGCGCTATAGAAATGCTATGTATTATTATTATTATCATCATTAGGTAAGAACTGGGAGAATTTACCACATAGAGCGGATATATTAAGAGGAGATATAGAAATACCAGCCAACAAAGTTATGGCATCTTCTCTCACCAAAACAGGCGACAGGTTCAAGAAAGACCGGTAACAACAATACACACAGTTATCAACAGAGAACTAGCCCATTTAAACAACAAAATACTAAGCTCCACTCCAAAGATATGATCAATTGCGCAATAGACAGAAAACGTTAGCAAGAATTAACATCAAAGATTGGAGACTGAGACATGAAATGCCTTATCATCATCATTGTCACTACCATTATCAAAACTTCAAGACTGAACCCCAACACTGCTCAGCAGTATTAATGGGATTCGATCAAACAAACAAAATATCTTTTATACATAATATCATGACCATAAAAGCACTTCGTTTTAGATGTAATAGTAATAATGCTATGTTATACCTGGTTGTCGGTCAACCTGGCAGACAACATGGAAAAGTTTGTTTTTACACCAATCATCAGTCCGTGTCGCGTCTTTCTCCAATACCATACAGTCATCTCGATAGGGAAACTGCTTCCAGGCTGTAGATTTATAAGTTCATTATTTCAAGCACTGGCGATGAATATATAATTTGTTATCGAAATAATAAGAAAAACCTACTAAATTTCTTATCATTATAAAGTTTCTCTGGATTTAAAAAAGGGGAAAAAACCCCCAACAATCTAAGTACGTATGTCCTTAAAAGACAATAAGGCTCACGGTTTCGGTAGTGTGAAGCGGATAAGTGACAATTTGTCACTTTCTAGATAGGACGCTGGTCTATCGCAGAATACTTTCCCAAGACTCTAAAGTAAATGCTTAAAGAAAAAATGCATGGCTTAAAAAAAATGCTACTTTACTTTCTATATGTACTGAAAGAAATATAATGATATTCACCATTAATAATGATGTTACATTTAGGCCCTCATGGATCTATTATATGGATCCCAGTGGCGCAGAGGTATGGTTCTCGCCTCTGAAGCTAAAGGTACCAGGTTCAATTCCCGGCAGCGACACTGTCAGGTATTTTTCTCCTTGAAACTTGGTGCCAGTCACCTGATCCCATTCAGGTAGGTGGGATCAAAGAAACTAGTCCTATCAGAGACGGATGATAAACTCAGAGGTCCTGTGTGCATGTTGCGCACATTAAAGAACCCTCGAGTAGGCAGCAAGGCCGCTGTCCGGGCAAAATTAATTCCTGCCACAAAGGTCACAATGGATTGATCACCAGCTTGGCTTAATATCTTGATCCATAGAAATCCAGCCTCACAGTGCTGGCCCTACACTGTAATGGTAAAAGGGAACTGGATAAGAATAAAAAAGGATTTATTCTATTTACACAATTGGAACTCAAACAAAATCAAAATATAATATCTGATATTAGCAATGATCGTCTACAATAAAATATTCAACAAAGGTCACAATGGATTGATCACCAGCTTGGCTTAATATCTTGATCCATAGAAATCCAGCCTCACAGTGCTGGCCCTACACTGTAATGGTAAAAGGGAACTGGATAAGAATAAAAAAGGATTTATTCTATTTACACAATTGGAACTCAAACAAAATCAATGATCGTCTACAATAAAATATTCAACTCGATGACTTTTACCGATGATGAATGAGAGTGATGTCACTTTATTATCGAGTGTTCCCAGACTTCTCTTATTGTTTTGGTGCGTTCAATACTCGCTACAAAATAGTATGGTTGTAATGCATCCTTTTAGCAAAATTATGTGAAATAAAAAATATCGCTCCAAAATCATAAAATGCGTTCTATCTGGTGCATGCTATGGCACAACTAGTGCACGCAAGGTGCAAGGGAATCTATTCTCAAATTTTCCTCACTCAATATATAGTGAAATACGCCGAGATGAATATCTTATTGTCGGTGATCGTTGACATTAGTACTTTAAAAACAAAGACATCATATAATGGTAAGAGAGTAAGAAATCCAATCCTCGTCCTTGGGACCAATCAAAAGATATTGATGCATGACATATAATCATAACTTAGTATACGTAAGACATGGCAAGTATGTCATACTCAATTGCCAATTAGTCCAGGTGACATTAGTTCCATCGTTCCATACAAATGCGCCAGTTCCTTTCGTTCCTCCAAGCCAAATCCGTTCTTCTCCCCTATGAAAGAATCAAGCAAGGTTTGAAAATGTTAAAGTGCCAGAAAAACACCAAAAAATAGCCATAGGAAAATGGAAAGTCGACAGTAGGAATCGAACCCACACCGCGGCGTACGACAACACCGCCTAGCCAGAGGCCACACTCTAACCAACTGAGCTCATTAGCCACCCCTAAAAAAGTGGTTCCTTAGTCAAGGCATTGGTGCGCTCATATCGTCCGACACTGACCACTGGTGTGAAATCAAACTCCAATTGAAGAGGGACCAATGTATCCTTGGCGGAACAACAATAACAAACAGCGAGAGACGGACATAGAAACAGGATATCTCCCTAGATAATGTGGTGAAGAAGTATTCAGATCAGAAAATCATTTCCTTTTCTCACTAGATAGACTTAAAAGAAAATTAGAGATTTCATGTAACATCTCTCATCATATTCCTCCTCCGTCTCACTCTTATAGTAGAATGTCCTTAAGAGCCTTAAGGCTCACAGGGCTGGAGCTATGTCAGAACTGAGAGAATTTGCCTCTTTGGGCACAGAGAAAAACAACAAAACTGAATGTAAATCATAAAGATCACAAGTACATAACAAAAATTTAGTGATCCTTGAGTATCTTGACAATTCTTTTTTACATTTAGAAATAGTAAACAAAAAAATCAACTCTGAAGATAAAAATAAAGAACTGAATAAATAACTCAATAAACCTAAACAAATATAAAATTGCACCTGAGTGAAGAAACAAAATCATTTTGTTCAGAGTCCTTGGGTGCAGCTACGACTCCACCACATTTCTGACAAATGCTCTGTGCACCGGCCTTATCGACATAATTTTCATAATATTTGTAGCATTTCTCCTTGAATGGTATGAAACCAAACGGGCACGCTGTCAAGAAGATAGGAATACATATTTAGTACCAAAGCATAAGCAAAGGGGTCCCAGTGGCTCAGAGGTATGGTTCTGGCCTTTGAAACGAAAGGTAGCGGGTTTGAATCCCAGTGGCGACAGCTGGTGACACATTTCCCATTGACAAGAGGATGTTTTTTAAAATGATAAGGTCTCTGTTTGTTTGTTTGTTGTTGTTTTAGGGCTCTATCGACACAGAAAGGTCATTTCAGCGCCCGCCACACGGCTTCAAACAAATCAAGGTTGAGGAAGAGGGCCTGCAACACTCATGGGTCACATAAGGAGTCTTTGAAGCGAAAGGTACCGGCAAAACAGCTGTTGTTTTTCTTCATAAAACTCGATATTAACCTATTTGCCACTCCCCTGATCCTATGAACGTAGGTGGGATCAATAACCTAGTCCTATCGGATAAAGAACCCTTGGCAGTTGGAAATCTGTCCGGGCAAAATTAAATCCTACCACAAAAAAGTCACAGTGGACTGATCACCTGCTCAGCCTAATATCTTGATACAGAATAAATCCACCTTGCAGAGTGGGCCCTACACTGTAATGGTAACAGGGAACTGGATAAGAAAGAAAGCATAAGCTAAATTTCAATATTTCTTGCCATCATTATCAGTTTAAGGCTAGACTACAGCACTGGCTCGATTCAATTAATCAGAGTCTGGTAAAATCTGAATGGGTTATTTTTAGCAGTAGCAAGTCCCTTGCAGGTCCCCTGCCACCTCTGCAATGTTTATAGTCTTTTCTCCCATGTTGAGTGAATGGAATTTACAAAAAGGAAGCCCATTGTAAAGAGGAAGATAATCCAAGTAGTGTATCTTACCTGTTGGACATCACAACAATTCTGTGATGTTTATAAGACAACATGAAAACTGTTTTGTTTTGTTATCCAAACCACAATATACCCCCAAGAAGTGTCATGGCCAGCTCAATGTCCAGCATTGAGAACACAGAGCTGGAAAAAACTCTGGATCAGGTAGCTATGACAAGCAGGTGATCAGCCCACTGTACCCAGAACCTTGACTGGAACAATGAGCGCCACATTATTAGGTGTTGCCCAAGTTTGGCCATCACAATATCTACTGTTGCCTTGGTGGTGAACCCCTCAGTTATAAAGGCCAATATGAAAACTGATAATATAAATCTGATAAGCCTGGCAACTCAGCAACAGTAAAAACAGGACAAGACTACAGAAAAAAAAACCAGGATTCCAATAGAGACAAGAAAGAAAAAAAATATCATAAAAACATGATGATTCAACAAAAACATAACAAAAAACTTTAAACAGGCTAATTGAAGAGATAAAAATGACTTTACAGGTCTGGTCTGTGAAAGCTGCTGTTGCCGACAACATGTTAAATGCATGACAGACACCTCTCATTTTAAGTTCCTCACAATAACTGAATGAAAGGCGGGACGTCTGGTTTATAGTCCATCTCCATAAGTACTCCAGTGTCAGAGCCATAAAAACTCAGAGAACGCATATGGCAAAAGTATTACTGCTTTGCTATGACACTCCCTGTAACTGAATGGCTAGCCAAAAATATATAAAAGTTACAATGTGATCTCTTTAGAATGGGACCAGGGTATGTAAACAGGTGTACCATTGACATTGAATTGAGCAAGGAGGATATGGGGACACTGTCAGGTATTTTTCTCCTTGAAATTCATTGAAAACCTATATGTCACTCCCCTGATCCTATTCAGATAGGTGTGATCAAAAAACCTAGTCCTATCGGAGATGGACGATAAACTCGGAGGTCCCATGTGTTCGTGAGAGAGACGAGAAGAGAGAGAGAGAGAGAGAGAAGAGAGAGAAAATACCTAAACAAGCAGTGTTGACAGGTGACCAGGTTCCACTAGCCATACAAGTCCTCTTTATAAATTGTTGGCTCTTCTGACACGTGTACTTTACTTTCTTCCCTACACGGTAACTACTTTTTTTTAAAGAGGGTAAGGTTCCTCCTGATATTGCATCTGGTCTAGGGCAAGTCACATCTGACACTAGACAGAATGGAAAAAGAAATGAAAAAAAAATAGAGACATATTAAATCTTATAGGTACAATGTAGAGTTATCAGTAAAAAACATTAATTTAAAAAAAATCAAATCAATACAAAAAGGCAGCAGAATGAAATGATAATATAAAAGCTTGAGAACCAAGTCAATATGAAAACAGGAAACTACTCATATCTAAAAATAGGATATTATCATTAGAGCTGTGCTGAGCGCTTAATAATCAGTGCTTGCCAAACAAGCTCTCAAGGATGAGACACTAGCAAACTGTTCGCTGTTTGTGAGTCCTACTTTAATCCCCACCAAGCACAAACACGTTGACAAACAACATCAAACTCTCTGGTGGGGTGGGGCAACAGTAATTGTTTCTTGGCCTTATTTTATGATTAATACTGTTCCGTGTAATGCTCATGCCGCCAATAAAGGATGATGGACACAGTGGGTTGATCACCTGCTTCTCTGAAATCCTTGGATCCATAGCTTTGCCAGTTCTATGTTTTGCCACATGTGGTGGTTGTGCGCCATTTGTGCCAAAACATGGAGCTGTCCCCTAACTGTCCAACAACAAACCGCAGTGCCAATATTTTTATTTTTTCTATGTCGTCAGAAAGCCGCCTCAATGAGGTAGGGCAGTGGAGGTAAAAAAGAAAAAAAACCACTTGAGTTAAACTACAAGACACAAGAAATGAAAGGGGTGGGTATGGAGAAGAGAGGGGGCAGTGTTTGGGGATTGTAGATATTTAGACACTACCATCGTAGTTTTGCCGAGAAAGGGCAGTGTGCGTGTGTGCTTGTGTCTTTTCGTGTGTGTGTGTGTGTGTAGACAGTTCATTATAGCAATTTCACAAGCAAGCAGTCAAACAAAACAATTTGACTGAAAACATTGATGTTTTGATAAATGACAATGAATGATGCTTTGTTGTTTTAAATTTGTAAGATTAATTCAAGATTATAGTAAGTTCAAATGATAAATTCTATTAATTGTCTTGAGTTTAAATACTTTATCAGTAGTTGACTGATGATAAAAGTATTCCAAAGGGTACAAAAAATACATATATTCTAGCTATCTGAGAAGGACATGCATGATCTAATTAACAAGGAATTATATTGTTTCAAAGTGTTTACATGACTTTATTGCAAGCAGATGACTTTTTGTAAGAGTCTTCTAAAGTCTTCTTTGGAGAAATCAATACATTAAGATAAGTTAAAGTGAATTAAAAACTTTTCTTTCCACGGAACAAATAACAAAATTAAAAAATGTTTTAGACTTTGTAGAGTTTGATATACAGGGACATTATCAAAGTAAGAAAATCAATGTTATTTCCACCAGGAAAGCTAGTGAAAACAGAGGTGATTGAAAAAAAATATCACATTTTCAAATCATAAAAACTACATCAGCAAGATGTAGCTTTCTTATCATTACACAGTTGAAAAATGACAAATTTTCCAAATGATACACTGGGCTACAACACCTTTGATTTGTGTCCTTTGTAAGGATGCTTTGCAAGTCTCTGCACACTCTGTGGCAGCCTTGGTTAGGTCTGTGACACATTTACCATCAGTCTTGAATTTCTGGCAATCAGATGACGTGTCTGATGGTAAATCTGTGGATTGGATAAGATTTCTCATTCTGGATTCTTCTTGGTGAAGTCATATTGTCACTATCGGATTCTAAATGTACAAGTGACATTTTTTATGTTCTTCTTCTTACGATGTTGTTGTGGAATTTATACTTTGACTCATTAGACTAACACCTATTTTGTACTCTTGTATCGTTTTGTCAAGGTCATTATCTTTTGTATTTGATTACTTGTCTTTGTACCAAGGAGAACAATAAAGATGTCCTAATCAAATGAACCTATGTAATTCTATAGTATATTTTTCCCCAACAGATATAAATGTAAAATTTGAGATGGGAAAACTTGTATGGTTAGATCACGGCACAAAAATAGGGTGACACATTTCCCATTGACAAGAGGATGTTTCTCGAATGATAAGGTGTCTTTCAGTCAACAAGTGAAAAGTGAGGAAATTTGCAATTGTATGTTTATAATCCGAAAAAGCGATGATACGATACAAGATCTTTTTGAAGTAAGTGGAAAAATTTGAGAGGGGAATAAAATATATTTACAAGCAATGGGGATGAAGCACGGGTTCCAGTGACTAAGAGTATGATTCTGGTCTTTGAAGTGAAAGGTACCGGCAACAGCTGTTGTTTTTCTTCATAAAACTTGATATAAACATATTTGCCACTCCCCTGATCCTATGAAGGTAGGTGGGATCAAGAACCTAATCCTATCGGAGATGGACGATAAATTCCTGTGTGCAAGTTGTGCACATTAAAGAACCCTTGGCAATTGGAAATTGAGAAGAATAGGCCGAAAGGCCGCTGTCCGGTCAAAATTAATTCCTACCACAAAAAAGTCAAAGTGGGCTGATCACCTGCTTGGCCTAATATCTTGATCCAGGGTAAATCCGCCTCATAGAACGGGCCCTACACTGTAATGGTAACAGGGATGTGGATACGAAAGAAAGAAGGTGATGAAGTTATGCAGGTAGGATTTAAACTTCAGTGACAATGTTGATGACTTTACCTAAATGACAGACATCACAGTACTGTTTCTTGCATTCTTCCGTATAGCACCACGGTCGCTCACTTTTGTCATGGTTGCGACAGAAATTGTGATCAAGATTGTCCAAGAAATATCTGATCAAAATAAAATGAATTATTGTGACATAACATTTTTAAAAGTCTTACTTAAAAATGGTAGATGGCAATAGATCATACATAATCATACAAACATATTTTTATAATTTGATTGAGTTGTAGAAATAATTTATTTTTTTTTTCTTTTCTTTTCATTGACTGTAATAAAACATGAAGATGAAGTGGCTGATTGGTTGAGACAGCAGACTTTCATGGCAAAGATTATTGGTTCTAGTCTCCCACCACACATTTTATTGTTTTCTTGGGCAGAAGAAACTTCTTTCTGATAGCCTTACTCAACCCAGGTGTAGAAAGGGGTGGTACTGCTGATGTTTTGATGTGTCTGGAGTGTAACAACTGTAAGTGTCAGACTGTCCAAAGTTTTGTATAGGCACTCATAACAATTTTAGTGCATTAAAAAAAAAAAAACATTTCCAATTACCCATTCCATAAAGTATTGTTTTCACAATCCAAGGCCTGGTACCACGGCAGACAGGGCTGGAATGTTTCAGTGTAATTCACGTTTCCATTGTAAGACCAACCTTTGTCCTTGACATCGTAACACATGGCAGAGTCTGTAGAGAGGGATATGATGTATGTAGATTTGCATTAATCATCTCACAGCAAAAAATACTTTGATAAACCACGTGGGCAAATATAATGTATAAATTAGACAAGGCTGGAAGGTGAAGTGTAATTGTAATTCTGTCCTCCCAGAATTCTCTCAACATGTAGGTCAACATTTTTTGGTCTCTCCTGTACAATTTTTCTCAGCGGACTAAATGGTCCTACTCTTCCCAATTTCCAACTGCCAAGGATTCTTTAATGTGCACAACTTGCACACAGGACCTCCAAATTTATTGTCCGTCTCTGATAGGACTAGGTTCTTGATCCGACCTATCTTCATAGGATCAGCAGAGTGGCAAATAGGTTTATACCGAGTTTTATGAAGAAAAACAACTGTCGCCGTTGGGGTTCGACCCGGTACTACTTAGAGTGGTAAAAATGGCAAGGAACCTAACCAAAATTTTAAATCTTTCTTTCTGTTAGTGTTGCACTCAACAACTGTGCAATAACAATAATATAGATCCCTAAAGGGAAAAGGAAGCACAGACATCCTAAGGCCACTTGGAGAAGAACAGTGGAAAAGAAAAGACAGGCCAGTGAGTGGACAACTCAGATCCAGGTGCGGACTGTTGGAGAGAGAGCTTGTTTGAGTTGTTGCTTTGATCGAGCCCCATTAATACAAGCAGTGTCAGGGCCAGCCATGAAAGACACACAAGTGCCATAACAACAGGCACCCCGACCACAAACACGACTGAACACAGAGCCAGAAACTCTTTGGATCAGAGAGTTTCAGACAAGCAGGTGATCAGCCAACTGTGT
>JARBEQ010026609.1:1765-15703 GCA_030265355.1 Tritonia tetraquetra | reverse complement strand
GTTTGGTATAGCCCTCAAAGTCATTAGACCACTCAAGCCTCTCCACCACAACAAGGTGTGCCATAAAGGAGAGGTTCTCTGTCAACAATGGTGTAAAACTAGCAAGTTTAGAACTTTAAAAGAGAAATGTATTTCCAATTGTGAAATCTCAAAATTAGCTTTAAAGAGAATAAAACAAAGTTTTGAGGCCTGATGCAATTTACATTTTTTCTTACGTTTATTTGGCTGGTTTATCCATTTTTATATTTTAGTATCAATTCCATGCCTATATTTCTTCCAGAAAACAACACCTGGCGGCAAGTTGATGTGAATCAAAGTCATTTATTCACTTCAGTTTATCTGCACACCTCAGTCCTTATCGACCTTAAAATGAACACAGAGGATAAGCATTGCCAGTCCACACCTCATTTGAAATCACATCTTACTAATTCTGTCACCCCTGATGTGCGACCGTGGACTAGTCCAAGTTCAAACGAAGGATTAAATCAATCGCATATGCTGTCAGGATCAGTGTATCCAGAAGTAAATGTGTTGAATTTAGAGTCTACCGACACAAGTACACTTGATAAGAATAACAACAGTGAAGAAAATATTTTCTCATGTTTGGATTCCAGTTTTTGTCATTCAAGAAATAATGTTGAAAAGGGAGAGAATGATACAGAGTGGCACAACATGGTTGATTTTACAATTAAAGGTAGAAATTCTAATATGTCTGATGGTGAATCAAATGAAATGACTGATGTGTCATGTGCGCCAGAGTCCAAATCCACTAAAATCCGTCCATCCTCATGCGAAAAGTGCCAAGATGACCTGCCCTTATTGGAAAGATTTCAGTCCATTGGTTCAGATGTCGACCTTGGAGAGAGCAATGCTATCATAACAATTTCTGATGAAAATATATGTGATAAAAATGTTGATGACACCATTCAAGAAATTGAAGAAGATGGTTTCCTATATGACAATCCAGCCTTTGTGCCTATTGTATATTCAGATTGTCCCAGTGGTAATGTGCAGTCATCCCATAATAATTTACAATTTGATGACCAGTGGTCATCCTTTACGGAGACAGCCAAGAAAAACAATTCCCCTCAAACACCATATCCTAAACACACTGTTGATGAAAGTTGTGGGTTTAGTCGACCCCATTGGGAGGGTGATGGGTTTTTTGACATCTTGCCTCAAGCTAAAACTATTATAGTTTCCTCTGAGAAGGGAGAAGAATTTAGTGAATTCACAGGAGATGTTTTGAAATTGAAAACAAGTCAGTCTTTCAATGATTTGATTGTTGAAGATCTTGAATGCTGTGATAATGAAAGTGTACTTAGAGATTTGACGTTAGCCTCCCCTGTAATTTCTTCCAAGTGTTCATCCCTTAAAGATGTTTCATCCGTTGGTTCCTTCACCCCTGATAAAGCTCATTTTTCTTCACATCCATTTTCTATTGATTCTCCAATAAGACATTTCTCCAAATCATGTGGCAGTGTGGATATCATGAATATGAAGAATAAGGTGCATTATGGGTCTCTAACTCTAAATAAGACTAATTCACTCTCTCATTTGCTACAATTAGAATTGAAGGATATTGCAAAGAAATCAGTCCGTAATTTAAGAACAAAAAAGACTGGCAAGTATATTAAACGCCAGACAATCTCTACACAATTAAATCCAGTATATTTAGACCTGGGAAAGCCTAGTACAAATTCAAACTTACAAAAAAAGATAAATTTAAAGAAATCGATAGCCACCCAAACGGGCTCACAGTCTTCCCTTGTTGGTAGAGATTCAAACACGTCCAGTTGTGACCCTTCAAAACAGGAAAGTCATAGCAAACCTTGCTCAGCAAAAATGAATGAGTCAAAGGCATCTAATATTCCGTCTGGATTAAATGTTTTCTCCGACTGCAGATTTGTTCTGTTAGTGTTAGGGGGAAAGACAGAATCAGCTTCCTTTATAAAAACACCTTTGAACATGTGGAATTGCAAAATATTTTGACAAATACTCGTACGAACAATGTTGAGTTGTTTTTGTTTGATGGTAGACTACTTAAAAGAGTCAAACTTTTCCTTTAATTTGAATTATCTATCTGGGGTTTTTTCACTCTGATCCTTTATTCTTTATTTTTCTCTCTCTGACCACATTCTTTCTTTATTGTTTTTGGTTTGCCTTTCAGTGTCAGGTTCTCCCTCTGACCATCCTGATCGGTGTATCTGTGGGTGTGAATGAGCAAGTAAAAACACAGTGTGTGCGTCATTATGCATGCATGAGAGTGAGATGTCAATGTGTGCGTATGTGTGTTTCCACATGCTTAAAAGAGTGAAAGCCAAGGTGTGTGTGTGTGTTTTTGCTTGTATGAATGCAAGAAAATGAGCAAACTAAAAAATGATGACAAAAATTCCATCATGCAAAATTCAAATTTTTAACGAAATTGTTTTAAGACTATGGAGCTGAAATATTTTTACAATTATGTAATTGGCTCGTGTGTTGTATTGTGAAAGCTAAATGGTAAATGGTTGTGAATGATATTACTGTTTTGGGGGGTAACATTTTCTATGGGTCAATTTATACATCCTTTTTTACATTCATGTTGAATGGAAAACAACCCAATGAAATCTCTGTTTTTGACTGTATGAAATCATCAGATCACACGTGACAAGCAGCATCCTTGACGTGTCAATTTTGTCGATGCATCTTGTTATTTTAGTGCCTAATCAATATTTTGCATTTTGTATTTATTATAATGACCCTCCAAACCTACTATTAAAGTGATATGGTGTTCTTATTTTAAGTTAATCCTATGTCAGAGTTTTAGTTGCTTATTTTCTTTTTTTGTGTAACGGAAGAAAATGTGACAGTTGTGGAATAAGATGACAGGGAGAATTGTGAAACAAATTGGGACAAGTACTGTTTCCCTCTTAAGACGAATATGTACAAAAACAGTTGAACAGTTTTGACAATAAAAAGGACATAATTTTGCATTTAAGTCATAGTAATAGCAAAATGAAAACAAGATAGACTGCAGAGAAGATCAAACTCATAGTTGCCATAATAGTGGTGGAAGTTACAGCACCAACCTATTTTTGTTGTTTTCTTGTTTGCTAACTGCCCATCCAGAACAATATACAAGCAATATTATTTTCATTTTCAACTGCAATCATCAAAACAATTATTGGTTTATAGATTACAAGCAGGGATGCGTGACAGTGCACGGGTTATCAGAGATGTGATGTAATCAATAATTGTTAATAACTCTTAGTCAGCCTGTGTTGTAAATCTAATATCATTATTATAATGTAAACAATGATACATCAGAGGATGTGGCCATTGATGAAAGATAACCCGGAAGGACTCCGCCTTAAACGTTGAAAGTTAAGACAAAGTTATTGATTGAAAGAAAGATTAGACCTACTTTTGTGAATAGTATAAGAAAGTGGTGAGTTTCATTTTTGTTTCTTTCTAAAGCAAAATTTCTAAATTATATTGATGTTATTCTCTAGATATTCTTGTATTTTCAAGTATGCGTAACTAAAATTACAAACACATCAATTTAAAAAAAAATTAAGATGTACCAAATGGGGGAGAGAATAAAACAAGAGAAAACACATTTGAACAACAAATTACATGAAATATAAATATGATGTGTACTCCTTTGCTATTGAAAGTATCAAAATTATAACAACACTTTGCTCATAGAACAATGATGTCATTTTATTCAATTAATGGAAACGGTGGAAGTAAGAAAAACTATGATGAATGTCGATAAATAAGATTAAAAGAAACAAAGCATTTTCTATAAAATCAACGGTCCATCCTACTTCAGTTCTGACCGAGTCCAAACCTGGGCAATAGTATTTTGTAGCTTGTGTAACATTTTCAGCAGTGTACAAAACGTATTAAGAGAGGAGTTTGGAATCAGCTGTCGACTCCACCAGCTTTATATATATATATATATACAATGTAATATGTATGATTATGAACATATTTATCTATGTATTTTTCCATATATGCATAGTAACTGATATACCGTATTTGATATATTTTTTCACTTTTTATTCTCTGTCATTCTTGTGCAATGATGAAAGGCAGTGTGAGCTAAAATATTTATTGTATGTTGACTTTGTTATATTTAAAAAAAATTGTTTTGCTATGATATGGTTGGTATACAACTATGGTGACAGTGAATTTACATCTTACTAGCCGTGTCAATTATTTATTTTCTACTTTTGATGTACTTGTGATCCTTTTATTTTATTTTATTTTGTACCACAATTTTTTTTTTCAAATGAAATATTTTTGTACCTTTCTATTATGACTAAAAGTATTTACTTTTTTGGGCATCAAGGCAGCCCCGTTGTATTTCCAAGAATTGATGTGTTGCTTTCCTTAACCTTAACTTTCTTTGTAAGATTGTCTACAAGGAAAATTCAGTTTGCTTGTTTATAAAAAATGATTCTGATTACGGAATTGTACTTAATTTGATGTATAATTGTATTGTTCATTCTGTGAATGTAAGACGTTGTTTTTATTTATGCTCTTTGTGAGAACATGTTTTAAATGGATTGGTTCTATGAATGAAAATCCATGTACCTTTTCCTCTTTGTGTAGTCATAATATGATATATGCCTTTATTTATTTTCTATGTTTATTTATTACATATATATCTGAGGGCCCTGGCAAAAACACAGTTAAATTCACGATTTGTATTTTTGAGAAACAGGGTCATAAAGTTTTAAAAATCATTATTTTACTCCTCTTCAAAGTTTATTTTCTTCATTGTGTTTTACGCCCTTATGAAATAAATACTTTGATAGCTTTGGTTCTAATCATCCAATTTGGATGAAATAAAAATCAAAATGTTCACAAATCAATTTTCTGTCACATACAACAGTCATCTCAAAGTTTTTATTTTGAGACCTTAACTGCTTTTTTGCCTGGGCCTTCTCATATTTCATTATTTACATAATCTACATATAATTATTTGCCACATTACTTTATGATAACAGAAGTGGATAGAAGAGATATTTATGCTGTCCAATGTTATGAGGCAGGATGACAGATGTATAGATCTCGTATCAAGAAAAGAGTTTGTGTGTCCTCATTTATATTCAAGAATTCTGTTTTCAATGATGATAATTTTCCGCCGATTGGCGGAAATCCTCTTTTTTTCCTCCTTTTTTCTTTTTTATCAGATAGGCTTGCATAGGGGCTGGAGAGGGGTGAGGGCTGTTTTCATGCATGTTTTGAGTTGACCAAAAATGTTCCTCTTTTTTGACAATTTTCTGTTATCATCACTGGTGTTACATTATAACTCAACAGGAGTGTTGTGAACTTAAGAAGAGTTGATATTTTCTATTTATCTTTCCCAACTTTATATTTTGGAGGTAGTAGGACTTTTTAGCCGTTATTCTAAATATCTTTATTCCACTCTCACCTCTCTTTTGTACCTTTTGGTACCATGTAGAATTTTTATGGTAAACTTTTCTCCATTGAAACAAAATCTGTCATTATTTAGAACTTATTTTGTTTACTTCAAGGGAATTATTTTCTCTATTCTTTGCTTCAATCGTGCATTACTAGACATCTTGCAACCTATCATCAATGAAGACGAACGCTATATAAGTGCTATTCTTTTTTTTTTACAGTCGGAGCATTGAAACATGAAAGGCCCCCTTCATTTATCCGTTCTTTGCTTCCTGTTAATACTTCTCTCCACATCTTCTGTGTTCTTTTTGAGAAATTTTTATGAGGTACACAATCAATCTAAATATATATATCATGGCGGTCAATATGTATTTGCCCTGACCAGGAAGGAATATAGATACAGTCATGAAATTTACAGACTCTAGTCCAACCATTTTCGGATTGTTACTTTTTGTGTTGTATCCATCCATCCTTCGCGTTTTGTAGCCTGGTGATGGCACGTGCGATGGCCATGGCCTTAAGTGTCACCGGCTCTCACTGATTTTCAACCAAGATGGAAGTTGTAACCGAAGTTCAAACTTGGCTTTATAGCCATGTCAGGCATTCTGTTCCCAAGGACTTTTGAATGTCACAAAAAGATGGAAAAAGTGTATCCTTCTGGCTGGTGAATACAGTGATCATTAAATATATGTTATTGCAATTTGAAGTCTCTATCTTTATTCTTTCAGAGTCAGGGCAACTACTTATTGACCACAGAAGTATATACATGTTAATGCTACAGACAAATTCACATTAAAGCTGAGAGAAGCTTGAAAGAAATGTCATAATATGTTTGTTGTGTTTGTGTTATCGAACCACATTAATACTGCAGAGCTGTGTTGGGGCCAGCACTATGTTCAGCCATGAAAGGCACACGAGATACCCACCATAAAGGCACGCACCCAGACCACCAAATATGACTGAACAGAGAGGCGGAAATTCTATTGATCCATTGATCTATTGATCAGCCCACTGTGTCCACAACTCTCTACTGGCACCATGAACAATACACTGATCAGTATTAATCAAAGACAGGCCAATAAACAAATTACTGTAGCCCTTATGGGTACCCCTTCAACAATTGATAAAATCTGGGACGTTCTAGCACTCTGGGCATGTCATGATATGTAATAACCCATAAATAGCTTTTTCTTAATTATCTCTTTATTATCTTAATGATCGATTTAGTCCAGCTGCTTTGGTTTATCACTGATATTTCATGTTGTGTTCAAGAGTCTTATTACAATGATCCATCCATCATTTCATAGCCCCTTGATATGATCACTTTGGATACATGTTTTCATTATGTAAGGATGTTTATATTTTTTATCCTTTTGATCACTATTATTTTTATAGGTATTAGTATATTGTTGTCTTGTTTTTTTAATATCTTATTACGGACGATAAACTCGGAGGTCCCACGTTAAAGAACCCTTGGCAGTTTAAAATCAATAAGAGTAGGCCACAAGGCCGCTGTCTGGGCAAAATTAATTCATACCACAGAGGTCACAGTTGGATGATCACCTGCTTGGCTTAATACCTTGATCCAGAGAAATCCAGCCTCATGTTGCCAGCCCTACACTGTAATGGTAAAAGGGAACTGGATAAGAAAGAAGAAAGAAAGATCATTATTTTACATGAAACGTTTACAATTTAGGACAATTACTCCTATGATATTCTTACATTCCAATATTGTAAAACTGATAGCTTGAAACTTTCATTATTATCTGTTGCATAATAATTTGGTAATTTAACTCAACTACGGATATTGGTATTAACTGTTGAAATATATTTATCATTCTTTAAAGAGGAATGCCTGTATGAATAGTTACAGTGATAACCGTTACATTAGGGGAATTGTATTATTACCTTTACACCGTAACACCCTATTACACAAGTTGAAATATTTCTCTATTTTGATCAATATGTACTTTTCCTTTTCAAAAAGAATTCTTGGTGCTTACTGTTTTTTTTGTATTGTTTATGAAATTATTATTTTTCTTTTCTGGATAGTTTGTGAAGAGTCCGGGTATACTCTCATGTTTTTATAAAGATGATATTATCTTACGGTTCTGTTTTTGAAATTAGAAAACTCTTGCCAATTAATTCAATGGCTAGTCAGTGGAAACAGAAGAAATGTATTATTAGTTTTACTTATCATTTCTGAAATACTCACCCCAAAATCATTTGATGTCCTTGGATCTAGTATGCTGCGACTAGTTTACTGTGTGTATCAGAGTTTAAAATGTCTTGTTTTCTATTGAAATCTAATGAACAAACTGAACAATTATAACATAAGGTAAAGATGAACGCTTCATTGTTTAGAATGCAACAACTGTCTGGCTATAACAGCAAACCAACAACTTAGAAATAACTACTTATTATATTGTGATTAAAATTGTCAACTGTATAAAATGTAAAGTTGATGTTTCAAAATTATTTTTGTTAAAAAATCAGAAGGAGGAAGATAGTTTTTTTGTCACCTGTTTTGCCTAAATTTGAAATAAATGATAATCTGAATTTAAAAGAAAAAGAGTTATGAAGTAGATGCCATGCTCTTTCAATAGAAATTTGGTCACTTTTGTTTTTAGTAAGAATTTAGCTTTTACAGAGCTCTTCATTTCATCTGTAGTCCATCAATATTTGTTTTGTTGTTATAAAAAGAAAGCTTTAATCACGTAATCAAGAGTAAGATAGTCAACTCAATTAATTTTACCGAGGCGGCATAAGAGTGATGTCCCTTTATTAGCTAGTGTTCCCCGACTTCTATTGTTTTGGTACGTTCAATACTTAATACAGAACGGCATGGTCGTAATACATTCTTTTATCAAAATTATGTGAACTAAAAAACAATATCGCACCACAATCATAATATGCATTCTAAATTCTATGCTATGGCACAACTATCATCTAAGGTACAAGGGAAACAACTCTTAAAGTTTCCTCACTCGTTATATTGTGAAATTCGCCGAGTTGACTATCTCATTTTTTGTTATCTTTGACGTAATGATGAAAATCATTTTTCTCAAGCGTGCGGTAGTGATGTCATCAATAGATTTTTACACTTCCTTCAATTATGAATTGTGATTGATGAGAATAGGACTTTATCTCAGGTTGCCAGGGTTACTGCAATGTTGGACTTTCTTCTCTTTTTTTCCCCATCTGTTTTGTACTGTCTAAATGTTCTGAACTTTTGATAAAAATGCGTTACATTAAACACTATTTATTATATGAACACTGTGATTTGCTTTAATTGTCTACCTGTTCAAAACATACTACTAATGCAAATATTTTTGAAAGGTCTCCTCTGTGGCACAGTGTAGTGCACTCGTCTAGGATCTGGAGGTTAGTGGTTTGAATGCCGGCCAGGTTCGCCTTATGGGCCAAGATCTGCTGTTTTCTTAGAGCTGAGGGATTTACAAGGCAACAGTAAATATTGTTATGGCCAAAACTTGGGCAGCACCTAAAAATGTGACACTCCATTGTGCCATTCAAGGTTCGGGGCAGTGGGCTGATCACATGCTTGCCTTATCTACCTGATCCAGAGTTTTTCCAGTATGGTGTTCAGCAATGCTGGACATGGAACTGGGCGCAACACTCCTCTGGGTTAATATGTGCACATGGATAATTTGTTTGTTTGTTGCTGTTTTAGGGCTCTATCGACACAGGTCATTTCAGCACCCGCCAGCACATGGATAACAATCCAGGTCGGAGGGGCTGGTTTTATTAAGTCCTATGGCTATGAGAGATGGACTATGAACAGGAGGTCTCGCCTTTGAAATGATCTATAAACGTCGAAAGGGATCCATTATTATCTGGATCTTTCAGAATTTCAAGGCTTTGCCTGAGATTCACATAAAAATTCTCACTTATGGGGTGGGGTCCCGGTGCCTCAGAGGTATGGATCGGGCCTGATGTTTTTCTTCACAAAACTCAATAATATAAACTTATTTGCCACTCCCCTGATCCTATGAGGGTAGGTGGGATCAGAACCTTGTCCTATCGTAAACGGACGATAAATTTGGAGGTCCCATGTGCAAGTTGTGACCTTGGCAGTTGGAAATCGAGAAGAGTAGGCCGAAAAGCCGCTGTCCGGGCAAAATAAATTCCTACCACAAAAAAGTATATCTTGATCCAGAATAAATACGCCTCATAGAGCGGGCCCTACACTGCAATGGGAACAGGATAAGAAGAAAAATAGTCAGAGTCTATCAGAAAAAGGGACGTTTAACGTTAAAAAGAAAATTGCGTCAAAGGATGGTATCAAACCTCTAATGGCATTGACACTAAATAAAACAAGGCCAAACTGTTCAATGCGTGGAATTCCCAGACTGTTTCATTATTATACCCCATTAATACTGCAAAACTGTGTTTGGGCCAGCACTGTGTTCAACATAATATGAATGGCTCAATGGTGGTCATCACATATCTAGATGTAGGCATTCTGACTACCTAGCATGACTGAACACAATTCTGGAAATGCTATGGATCTAAGGATTTCAATTCACTTATTCCTAATTGGTTTGTTTCATTGATCGAACTCCATTAATACCGCAGAGCAGGTTTGGGACCAGCTCTATGACAGGCACACAAGATACCTGCCATAAATGCAGCCAACCCCGACCACCAAACATGACTGAACATAGAGCCGGAAATGCTATGGATCAAAGAATTTCAGACAAGCAGGTGATCATCCCACTGTGTATTCCTAATTGGTAGGTGATCAGCCCACTGTGTATTCCTAATTGGTACCATCAGCAATACACTGAACAGAATGCAAGTAGGAAATCATGGAAGAGCCAATGTTTAATCATTTCATACATGTTATTTTTCATGGTGAGTCACATATGGGGATAACCTTTCATAAATAAAATCCTGGTTTAAAATAAACTCATCTTCTGGTCAGATTTTTCTCTTACTTCACGTGTGAAAGTGGTTAAGATAAACATTGTTTATAATAAACTAATTTGCCTGGTCCCTTAGAGTTTGTACAAAGCAGACTGCACTGTATAAACATTCCATAAATGGTAATTGGTATTTTTAACTCCACAGGGCCAAATGTGCTTGGGCATGATCTAGTACCTGTGGCAACAAGCAACCGCGGCTCTATCTGGTTCAAGTCAGCATATCTGAATAACACATTTTATGAAGAGCTAACTGTCAATATAATACAAGAAAGGATTTTTTAAAAAGGAACATTACAAATGGGAAAAGAAAAAATATTTTACAAAAATCACCAGTGTTTACAAATTCTGATCTTTATTTCCGAATTTGGATACCATGGATGCTTGTTATTTCAATAATAATAATATAAACCAAAAAAAATGATGGAAGCAAATCATTGGTTCTTGAACAGTTACTCCCGTACAGAAGAACAAACAACAAAGCAGCTGGTCAGGTTTCCCTATATATGAACTGGTATGAATATGAATTCACAGCATTCTTCTAGCAAAATTCATCACAAGCACGCTGCCACCTATTTCTATGAAAAGATTTATACATTAACATACAAGTTACTTTACAATTTGTGAGTAAGTACAGAGTAAATTTTGTTTCTTTGCATGGTCCCCTTAGTTACAAAACAAACAAACCACCCACCTATAATTCTTGCCTGAAATAATGATGATTATGAAGATGATGATGATGAAGATATTGAAAATATTGAAGATAGGGACAATGACAACAAGATCTTGAGTAAAAAACCTCTCCCAACCAAAGCTGGATATGGATGACTGTGGGTGAAGAGTCTAGACTGTTTCAAATGTACCTAATAATTTCAATGTTGTGACTGCACAACCGAAAAGGCCTTCAATATTTTTCATTGCATAGTGATATTATTTCATGATAGCCTAGATGTTCTTGTTCTCAAAAGATAAGAGTAATGAGAATTTATAATTGTTGAATTCAAATAAGAATTTTTTAAACATAATTCTTGAGACAAATAAATTGTAGCAAATGACAACTTCAAAGTTCACGCATAGCTAAGAAATAGAAGGATTCAAGTGATATCAACTTCACTTCTTTGTGAAACCAAATCTGCACAAATGTTTATCTCTTATACATCCTTATTTTGTCGCCTGTGAATTCTAAAATGGTAGGCAGACAACAAAGGTAAGCATGGAGTTTTAGAAATAAACAACAGATACAAAATATGAAATTTTTTTCCAAAAAGAATGGTTCCAAAGATTTAAGTTTTATGCCCTTTTCAACACAAAAAAGGTCATAAAGGCAATTCAACAGGACTTGAGAAGATTCCACAGTGATTGTTCAGGGCAGAGCCATGAAAGCTCTGAAAGGTCTAGAGAAAAATCCTGCACAAGGCAAGCCTCAAACTCAGACTTTCGCATTCAGAGGCAAGGGATTGAACCACTGCGCTAAAGACACCCCCTTTTTTAAATCCACCAATGATGGTATGAAAATTAGATGCCAAAATAATTGTTGACTTAAAAATTGTAAAAGACGACTATAACTATGCAGGTGAATATGGATTCATTACAGAATGCATCTTTCCAAATGTTACTGGCAACACTAACATATATTATAACGATGATAGAAATAAATAGAGTTTTGTAATGAGACGATGATGGAGAGCAGTTTGAATATTGGCTATCATGTATTTTAAAAATTCAAACATTTTTATGATTCTTAATTTAGCATCAATTTGAATTTGAGCACCAGGTTGGAAAAGATAGAAATTGAATAGGACATCAAAATGAAACAGTCTGGTGGATATGCTGTGTTTGGCTTGTTCAATCAATGAAAAGCTGTATTCAATATATCAAAAGTAGTAAAAACGTTTGTCATTAAAAAGATCTTGCATGTTGTTTTCCCACAACTTTTATGGTCATAATACATTACAGTTCAGCAAAGGCAAGCACAAGAAAGTAAAAAAAATAAATAAACAGATCACTTCCAGCCCTAAATGAACATCGACTCAGATACTCCATTATCTGTACTTCAACAAAAAAATACATGATACGTTATTCTATATATCAACTCTCATTATTCACTCAGATCTTTTTGATCGGATGGTTTCATCAAAATCAGTGAAAAAACTAATACAAAAAAATCTGCTCCAATTCCTAAAAATATAAAAAAGGAAAGAAACAAGAGTTCAAGTAAAGAAAACAAAAATATTAACACGCTGATGTGAATAGACTATTGTACAATAGACCCTATTATCTGTTTTAAGTCTATTGCTGTCACTGGTGCATTAATACAGTAGAACCTCTGAAATCGAAATCCCAGACAAATCGGGACAAAATCTCAGGGAAAGGAATTTTTTTCTATCATATCTACCTCTGTAATTGGGGCGATTTTTTATATGGCATTGCTATTTGTGAGAAGAACTCGTGTTTCTTAAAACAAAATCAACTGGGTTACCCATCAGCATGCTAAGTAATAAGGTGCCAAAACGCATCTCCTGACACACTCGGTCAGCACTATTGTCAACGATCAATCTGCCCAGTCACAGTGAGGTGTGAATTCGTAATGGCGCTAGGTGTCAATGGTCGCACAAACCGCTTGTAAAACTTTTTAAAATAGCCTTTTCCACGGTAACCCCTCTACCCATGGCAACCATTCTACGTGGATTGCTTTGATGTAGCAGAAGGGCTTTAGTACTCCAAACATAGAAGAAAAACCAAAACCTCATGACCCCTGGTGATCAGATATGGCGCTATATAAATGCTTTATTATTATTATTATTATTATTATTATTATTATTATTATTATTATTATTATCAGGAAACCCAGCTAATCGGGATGATTTTTTTGAGAACCAACTTTTCCCGATTAGAGAGGTTCTACTGTATCCTTTAAAATGGTCATCCACACAAGAGAAATATCTCATGTTAGTTATTTGGACCATTTTTTGGGGTTGGTCATAAAAACATTGTCAATTGTGTATGAGGTGTGAATCATCAACATTTTGATTATGAAAGTGTAATTACCTATTGACTAATCTTTGTTTAACAATAATTTGCTGGAATGACTTTTTCTTCAGCTTAAAAAATTAAATAACAAACAAATAAAATACTGTTAACATTAAAGACTAGATAAAAATTACAAGCTCTCTACAAGTTTTGATAAACTTTTCAATTTTTTCCTTCCAGCTTTGAAGTTTTCATATTCAAGTGACAGAAAAAAAGTTTCAAATTGTTAGTTTTACGCCCTTGACAACACATTCTAGGTTATGTCAAAGGCGGGACCTCCGAATTATAGTCCATCTCCGATAGGACTTGATTCCATTGGAATCATCAGGGTCAGAGCCATAAAACTTGAGAAAGTTCAAAGGAAAAAATTCCAACGTCGCCGCCAGGATTCAAATCCAGTACCTTCTGCTCAAGAAGTGAAAGCGTTAATCACTACGCCACGAGGCCCTCAGTGACACAAAGGGTTTACAAGGCCCTCAGTGACACAAAGGGTTTACAAGGCCCTCAGTGACACAAAGGGTTTACAAGGCCCTCAGTGACACAAAGG
>JARBEQ010026608.1:0-26316 GCA_030265355.1 Tritonia tetraquetra | reverse complement strand
AGTTTGGCCGGGCCGGCAGGCCGGGGTTCGATTCCCCACCTCGACACGTCAATTTTCTTCTTTCTCTTCGGCTCATTGTTCTAGCACTGTTTCATCATTCTTTCCTTGTTCATTCATATTATAATAGGCTTCTGTATCTTCACGGACAAACTGATGAGAGGATGATGTGATGCTACTCCGTTTGGGACCTTACGTTAGAAGGATCATTCACAACCAAAACTGCTGCGTTTTGATATGAGTCACTCGTTGTTCATTTGTACACTCAGCATTGTGACCTGCCAGTTTTTCTTTCTTATCTAGTTCCCTATTACCATTACAGTATATGGCCCGCTCTATGAGGCTCTATGAGGCGGATGTACTCTGGATCAAGATGTTAGGCCAAGCAGGTGATCAGCCCACTGTGACTTTTTTGTGGTAGGAATTAATTTTGGCCGGACGGCGGCCTTTCGGCCTACTCTTCTCGATTCCCAACTGCCAAAGGTTCTTTAGCGTGGACAACTTGCACACGGGACCTCCGAATGTATCGTCCCTCTCCGATATGACTAGGTTCTTGATCCCGCCGACCTTCATAGGATCAGGGGAGTGGTAAATGTGTTTATACCGAGTTTCTTGAAGAAAAACAACAGCTGTCCCCGCTGGACTTCGAACCCGGTACCTTTCGTTTCAAAGGCCAGAACCATACCTCTGAGCCAATGGGACCCCTACCTGCCAGTCACATATCGCAATTCAATCGTAGTTGTGCAATAAATTACAATGATACCGCAATGCAGTGTTAAGGAGTACCAACGCCATGTCTTGCCACTGGGCCTAAGATGCCAACAATTCTGATCACATACGTGACCAAACATCGAGCTGGAAATGCTACGGATACCAACATGTCAGACAAGCAGGTGATAATTCTCCCGCTGTGTCAATCATCCTTTATTTGCGCCATGAGAAATAAACTCAGCCCAGACCATTATACATAAATAAATAGGTAAATATTGCCCTTGACCTTGTGGCCCCCTCTCGGGCATAGAACGTTCTGGGGAAATAATTGCCACAGTTACTGTAGAGAAACACGTTCGTTACTTCCTCCGTTACTGAGGATGGCGTATGTTTCTGTACTGTCGCTGTTGGCGTGTGACTTCTAGATGGCTGGTGGCTTGTATTTCTGACGGGCAAAGGTGGCTAGATGGCGTCAGGCAGGGATTGTACGAGGATGATGGTCATCGTTGTAGGAACAATGGATAGCAATCCAGGAACCATGGACTGAAGAGCAGCTTAAAAAGTTATTCTTCGCCAGCATGAGCAATACGTGTTCTATCTGTGGCCGCCCAGGATATAATGAGCTTCCACCGCAAAGCGATTTGGGATACGAAGACCTCACAAGCAAAATTATTCCAATAACCACTTTACGTATGATCTATAACCTTACACCGAAAGGTACTAAAAGTTTATTGATAAAGAAAGAACAAAGAAAGAAAGAAAGATAATAATTATATTGTAGCAACAGACTGTACGAATGGAGAGCGGAAAATTCGATTGGATGGAGAGACGGTAGGTGGGAGATATTATATCAAGGTGCCCAAAGAAGCTCGGAGCCCTACCTAGAGGTCAAAGGTCCTGCCATGGGTTGCTACGGTACCGCCCACGGGACTGTCCCAACTTAAACGAGTATTTAACAACAATGTGGACACTAGTAATTAAATAAACGTCCACAATTTTCTTTCTTTCACTATTTCTTTATCCTGACATTTCGATGTCAGGTACTTCAATTTTCGATGGACCGGTTTACCATGATACTACTTGGACTTTGAAAACCACTTATTATATATTAGCATCAAGCAAGGTTGGAACATGTTAAAGTGCCAGAAAAACACAGGGGTGGCTAATTAGCTTAGTTGGTTAGAGCGTGGCCTCTGTCTCTGGCTAGGCGGTGTTGTCGTACGCCGCGGTATGGGTTCGATTCCCACTTTTCTTCTACGGCTATTTTTCTGTGTTTTTCTTGCACTTAAACATTTTCCGACCTTGCTTCATGCTTTTCTAGTGCCTCCTCTCCTTCAATTCATTTATAGTATTATATATTTGTGTTAGTAACGCCCAAATTACCACAGCCGTATAACTGCCAAAATACGACTCGTGGAAAAGCAAAATGGAGAGATTGGTTTGACAATGAATAGGAATGATCGTATGTGAAAGGATGATATAGTTACGGAACAGAATTTTTAGTCGAGTATCCGTGGGAGAATTAACTATGGGATGACCATAGGCTTGGCTTTGACAATATCATGTCCATTTAATAACGCCGTTGGAGAGAATAATGTTACCCTTCTGACACTTTAATGTGACTGTGAGACTGGAACTGGTATAAAATGTGTGACGATCTCACTCCCGAGTTGACAAAAGCTTTTCAACAATCGTTTATGTGTTCAACGAAGAGTCGACTTAGAAACGCTACGTGGGCGTGCAGCCTTTCTGGGTCTCAATGCCCCCGCAGCTTACACGTAGCCAAGATTTAGAACGATTGTTCGAGGCATTTAGAGATTGTGTGTGTGTCACTTCAGCCATCGTTTGATATAATTAGGCTAGCAATCTCTGGCCAAAATGTCACGATTCGCCAAGTTCAAAACTTATTGTTAATCAAATTGTTGACGGTGGTTGGAAACTAACTTGAATATCTATTTGCGAAAAGGGTATGTAGTGACAACCAAGACTGATAATCGGACCCAACGCAGCTTATTTACCACAAAGGCTGTGCGGGGGGGAAATTCTGCAACTTTTTAGTCTTTTTCCATCGTCTCTCTCTCTCTCTCTCTCTACTGACTAATCTTTTATTACTACTGCAACTTAGGAGCCTTCCCCTCTTACTCATATATTGTGTCGATCTGACAATAGTATGATAAAAACATCAAGAGGGTCAAGATGACCTAATTAGATCATTTGTCACTGTCACACCCAAGAACACGAGAATGACGTTTCCGTTAGAAACCAAGTGCATCTCTCATATTATTGTCGATTATCTCGACCGAAATTCTTCTTTTCAACTAAAAAACAGAAAGCTTTGCAAACGTGAAAACGACACAGAAAATAAAGTGTCTAGAAAAGTTCGGATTGCTGGAAAGTTGTCTAATGGCCTTAGGAGATCGTCAACAAAGAGGGTCACGGCCAAAAGGGTGACGGAGGGCACGAAAGAAAATACCCCCATGTCATTACAACGTCTTATTTTTGTTCACTTGTCCATTAATTATAAGAATATATAAAACGATAGCTGCAACTAAAATGTATGAAACATGTGTTTATAAATATAACTTCGTCTATTTTTTACAATCATGTTGATAAGTGATAATGGAAGTTGCACAGCTGTTCATTGAAAAACTTTCGGGGCCCCTGAACGAGCATTGGAATTCATTGTAAAGTACATTTCCAAGCTGTAATCGCAGAAATGGTCAATATCATTTTAACAATCTTTGCAAAAATAACATATTTAATATTTTGTATTCAAACAACAATAATATGAATTGGGTGCTTTTTACACTTCAGATGTAAATATTGTCATCATTACTTTATGCGTTTACAAGCATAGCCAATAGTGATGTCATATCGCGGGAAATATGATTTCGCGCCAAACTCGCGCTTTGCTTTGTTTCCCAGACTTCCATCTGAGGCTACCAATCGGTAGATGTTATTGGGTCATAGCCCTTGGGAATCTGTGATTATTTATTGATTCGGATTAGCATCGGGGATTAAAACAGGGCTTAGGCCAACTGTTATTCATAGGTTTATATATTTCAATGTGTATTTTTGTGCATTTATTCAAATATAAGGATACCTGATGTTTTTTTCGGAACCAAATAAACGGAAGTGATATCACTGACGCCGAGAAACAGCTGCAACGCAAGCAGTTGAGAGCTGAGCCTTACTCGTTACATATTTTGCAAATTATTATTTGATAATGCCGAGAAAACAAGTACTAGTGGCCAGGCGTGATCTACCAACATATGTTAAACAGGAAAATTCAGACATAGGACCAAGTGCACAACAGCTATTGAACTTGGCAAGTATTTATCCTCGCCAGTCGGCTCCGCCGTCTACAACAAAGACTGCTGACTTTACAATCAATGGAAATACTCAAATAAAACAAGAATTTGGAGATATTACGCCAAGAGGAACATCATTCTCTTCATTCCAACTCACAAAGGAGCCTGGTAAACCTCAGGTTTGTGTTTATTTGTTTTTCGAAGCCGTTTTGCTTTCTTTTACCTTTTTCTCACAGTTCTTCGAATGAATGAAAGTTAGCCCCGCCCACAATCCGTATCCCCCATTTCATGATGGCTCGGTTTCTCGGTGTAAACAATTAATGCTATTTTTAGTTTACGTCTCTTAGTTTGATGGCCCTAATCCCCTTTATTTTTGGTTTTTCTAACAAATTAATGGTTTTGCGAATTTAAGGCTTAAAAAACAGTTTTTATTTCGAGGAAAATTCCAACGCATGGCTGGCCTGGCGTGGGTACGCTGCCCTCGCCAGGTCACTCAACCTGAAATTTATACCATGTTGCGCAACGCCCTTTAAAACTCTGCAACTTTCGTCTGCAGGGCAATACTTTTTTCTGAGAAAATCTTTTTGAAAGAATGATTAAATGGTTCATTGCAACATGGTCTAGATAGACCTCCAAATCCCTATGCCCAATGCCAATATCTATCTAGACTAGACTATGTCTTATGACTTCTATAGATTGTAAGTTGCTGAACCCAACCTTGGCCAGGACCTAGACTAGACAAACTATTTCTAAGTTTTAGGGGCATCAAGTGTTATTTGATGCCTCATCACTTGAAATGAAATAAATTATAAAGAACTAGATAGCTACTTGAAACTTGTTTAGACGTCTAAAGAACTAGATAGCTACTTGAAACTTGTTTAGATGTCTATGCATGTTTATTTTGATTTGTGAATGGACTTTGCATATTACACAGCAGTGTATCATGTATGGGTTACCCTTATTTGCCCTAGCAAATTGAAGTTAGAATTGCCTACGCATGCAACATGTTGAAAAAACAGCAACCTTTGGCTACTGTGGTGGTCATTATTGGCAAATTTATCAAGTTGAATTATAATTATTTTCTTTATGAATTGAAATTCCACGACTGAAGTCAGATGATCTGATGAACTGGGTAACGTTGACTGGTCAATTATCAAAGGCAGGAAGGTGTAGGGCACGGTTACGGGAGTGAAGGGGTGGCATTGTTTTGATAGGAATCATGTCGTCTGTTTAGGCTGGTTTTTTAAAGGTTTCTTTGAGTATACATTTGTTGATCATGGCATCGTTTGAATGCTAAAACACTGAACAATAAGGGGTAATCAAGAAGAAACATAGCTAGCTAAGTAGTCTTACACTCATTCCTAGAACATCTCATACTCCATCGAGACAGGAATCCTACTAATTATCAACTCATTCTCGTTCATACTATGGCCTCACTGTAACACTGTAGTTATGTCATTTTTATTATGGACTATATAGGTATGACTGATGATTGGTTGAGAATAATTGTAATCTCAATAGTTCAGAGACAGTGAGGTTTGAGAGATATTATAGCCATCTTTCTTTTGGTTTTAAATTCTTCTCTTTTATCATATTCAGAAAAAAATCTTAACTTGTACATTTCATCTGTAGAGTTTTGATATTGCTTATATTTTTATACTTACACAAACATGAGAAGTGTTCATGTAAATTTGTGTGTGGATATATTCTCATCTTTAATGTGTGATTGTCTTAGTAATTGTGATAGTAATGAAAGGTAACAGTTGTCTTTTACTTACACAGAGTAAGGACTCACAAGACAAGATGTAAGACCTGACTAGACAAGACACAATCCATTTGTTAAACATAATTTGAAATTGCCCTTAGTTTGCTAAACTTGTTTTTGACTTTTTTGGTCTTTAGGTGAAACGACGTCTAGAGCTGGATCATGAAGGAACCATTGAAGGCTTCAAAACACCCAAACCTGCCAAACGCAAGAAGAGTCTGGCTGAGTCACCCAAAGGTTGGTGCCAGAATTAATCTCTTAGAAGACTTGCTGTCATTTTATTTCTGCTGGGTAGTCACAGTCTTACTTGAGTTGATCATGATTTTGTAAGGACACACTAACAGCAAGCGGACTTCCTGAGTCCCTTTGTTATTGCGGGAACTGTCCTGTAATTAGTGTAATCCTGTAGGATTCCTCCCGCACTGCAACCAGTTCGAGATTAGTTCTTTGCTCCGCTCTGAAGAATAACTTTTGTAGCATATTGTCATAACCTGATAACTTGGCTTAATTGGGGGGGAAACACACATTGCCGAAGTCATATAAACAATAGAAAAAATACTGCAACAATTAATTTTTCAACCTCAAAGTGAAATTGGTATGGAGGGGTATAAAACAGAATGTTTGATAATAATAATTTTTTTGCAACTATCCCACTACAAACATAAAACAATTGAAAAATAACTTCCTACAATGAGTAACATGTACCCTGTCGTGAGCAAGATTTTAGTTTTTCCTGCTCACGTCTATGTAGCAAAGTTATTACATGGTGGTTAGTCTAATGGTAGTTCTCAGCCATCATTGGTCTCTTACTCTTAACAACGTTGATGGGACAGTATGGCTTTATTGTTTGTTTCTTTGGCAACTGGAGATATGCATTATAAGAGTAATAGTTCAGAAAGTGTTTCTGCCAATGGTTTTCAATCGCAAGTGGATTTGGTGTCCAGGGCCCAAGATGGTATATCTGATGTTTAATTGTCCATTTTTATCCTCAATTCAGGTTTGGGTTCACCCCTAGAGAAGACTCGATATGACACATCCCTTGGGCTGCTTACTAAAAAATTTGTTGGGTTGTTGCGGAGTGCACCAGATGGGGTAAGTCCTAGTTTGAACTGTTGGTTATTGTTTTGCCTATGTTTTTATACTTGCTTTTGTTGAATAAGATTGAATATAACCGCTGTCCTATTTGAAAACATTGTTCTGATGTAGATGGAATGTAAGAATGATATGGCACCGGCTGCCGCTCTTCACTGGATCGGTGCAGACTCTTCCATGACTATTCACAGAATGTCTGTCAAAGCCACATGAAGTGAATATTTTTAATGGTATTCTAGATTCATGTGTGGTTTGGAATTCTTTTGTTTCTTTATCAATTTTTAATTATTTCTTTTACATTCAGGTTGTTGACTTGAACAAAGCTTCAGAAGTACTTGAGGTCCAAAAACGGCGTATTTATGACATCACTAATGTTCTCGAGGGCATCAATCTCATCCAGAAAAAGTCTAAGAATAATATACAATGGCGGTAAGTGGGTTAGAACAATAGTGAATAATCTTTGCTGTCGGAAGTGTTGTCACAGTTTAGTGTTTCAGTTGTTATATCTTGTTTACTCACTCTCAGAGGAAACAACAAAAATTTATATGATGTGCCCAAAACCAGGGTGCCAAAAAAGAAGCAACAGGGAGCGTCCCTAGCTTGGTGGTCACTCTAACACATGGATGTGGAGGACCTGATTTGAGCCTGCCTAGTGTGGGGGTTTTTCTCTGTGGCCCTTTCAGAGTTTTCTTCATATTAATGGCTGTCTTGGCGATTCACGTGGAATCTTCTCAAATTGTTTAGAACCGCCTTTGGCATGACCACGGTGTGTTGAAAAAGGCGTCAAACTTTAGAGCTTTAAAAGGAGAAGCAGCACACTTACAGCTGCCAGAATTCAGTGTCCTACTTGATCCTACAGTCTCACCCTGGGTGGCCCTATTTATCAGTCGCTAACCCGGTGGAAGGAAGTATAGAATGTAGGATGAAGAAATAACGATTTTCCACAGTTATATGTAAACTAAGGGGGTGATAGCAAAGAGACACTGTGAGGAAAGAGGAGAACTGATAAAGTAACGCTGCCACCATACATTGAGATGTGTCAGTGTGCTCATCACGAGCCTAGCGGCATCTCTGGAGATTTTCAGATCTTCATATTTATTATAGTAGTAAGATTACATTATCCCATACCTCATTTTTGTCTCTTGGTTCTCTTTTCTAAGAATGTGAAATTTCATGGGCTGGTTAAATTTATTGACAAAAATGACAATGTTCCAAATTTGATTTGTGAAAAGTTGAGGCATTGTGCATTGTCTTCTTTTCCCCCCAGTGGTTCAGCCAATCATTTCACAGCGTCTGGAGAACCCTCCATTCCTCAAGTTTCACAGATCAGCACGGCCAGTGTGGATTTACACTCAGGTTGGTGGCCCATCTGGCACTCACTCTATTGTCATATTGTAATCTATTGATTTTGTGATATATATTTATTTCTTCCAGGTACAGCTTTTTCCACATACTCCACTCTTAAACTAATTTTTGGTCTGTGAATTGTGACATGAATTTTTTTTTAAAGGAAAACGTTCCAGTTCACGTCTGGAATTTGTGTACGTCCATTATTGAATGCGAAGGAGACATGCTATATTTGTCATGCACCAGGGAGCATGACAAATTCCTGAATTTTCTGACAATCTGAATTATGATGGTAGAGTGTTCAGAGATTCAGCAATAATTATATTGATATGATTTTTTTTTACTTCACAGATATGGCAGATCTACGGTCCCAGGAGAATAGCTTGGATAAACAGATAGCAAACTGTACACGACAGTTACGATCCCTGACAGAGGACACAGAGAATGCCAGATATCCTTTGATTTTAATGTTTTTATAAATTCTTATCCAGTTGTATTGGGTTCTTTTGACTTTGAGTTTTATTTCCATTTATTGCAGATGAATTTTCAAATGATCATTAGATAATTTACAAATGAGTAATGTTTTTATCCTTAACTCTGGCACGTTAGCTTATGTTACATACCAAGACATTCGGTCCCTCTGTTCCCTGAAAGAACAAACAGTGATAGCCATCAAGGCGCCCCCTGAGACACGGTTAGAGGTTCCAGATCCAGACAGTGTAAGTCTTTTGGATATTAATATCGCTTTTGTTTTATTGTATTTTATTAAAACAGCTAGTCGGTCTGAGGTGGACTCTGTTTCAACAGTGTGTTTCTGTTGCATGGGTTTATTTTCTCTCGGGTATGGTTCTATAGTCAATTGGGCAGACAGAACAGGATTTCTTTTCTTTCTTTTTTTATATGAATATCAAATGCCAACAATTATTAAGCTGACATATGTAGACCACACAATCAGAAACGCCACAATAGTCTTGTATGGGAAAGTTAAAGCGAGAAGGAAAGGATAGGCGCTGGATTCGGAGGTCGGGTCCCGGTTCGATGGACCTGGGTTTTCGTGGCTCTGTTCTGGAGATTTACATGGAATCTGTTGAACCGCCCTTGGTATGACCCTTCTGTGTTAAGAAAGGCATCAGACTTTAGAAATGAGGGACGACTGCAGACCCACTATATGGGAATCCAGGAAGTAGATCTGGGGTAGAACTTTATTTTTTTTCTCAGGAAATTTGTTGTTTTACAATGATGGACATAGATAGATATAATAATACATTACACGTTTATTAGTTGCCCAGAGTGGAAGAACCTCACAGTTTTTATCAATAGCTGAGGAGCTACCCACAAGGGCTACAGTAATTTTTGTTTATTGGCCTGTAATACTGCTCAGTGTATTATTGCTCATGGTGTCGGTAAAGAGGTTTCCGGCTCTGTGTTCATGTGCCCTCTTATTCATTCACCACCATAAATGGGTCGTCGCAGTACAGTGCCCCGTGAGTTACGGCTAGGTGTCTTGCTTAAGGACACAGTGAAAAATAACTCAGCAGGCAGAATACAATGCAAGAGTCCTAAAACCGTATTGGTCAGAAAATCGCTGCAAATTAAATAATTCAGAAAAAAAAAATACTCTTGTGGTTGCCCCTCTGCTATACTATAATAGCTGGAAGGGTTTGACATTTGGGCTATAGTTATGATATTGTGCTTGTTATGATTATGATTGGTCATTAGTATTGTTATCAGAGAATTAGTGTTTAATTTTTTCAGTTTTGTTTTGTTATCCATAGCGCGTGGTACCACCAAGCAGTGCTGGGAAATCTGTGGATCAGGTAAATAAGGCAAGCAGGTGATAAGCTTGCTATATCCCAACCTTGAATCATTGGCCGTTGAATATCAAATTTTTAGGAGTTGTGGTTTTGGCCATAACGTTTACTATTGACGTGGTGATAAATGAAAATGCCTCTGCTGTAAGAAATTGCAACAGATTTTATAATCATAAAACTGATTGTTCAATATGAACAACTTTATCGAAATAACCACCAGTTTTAAATGGATGAGCGTATCCAGAAATTTTCCAACACTTAAAATGGATAATGTAATTTTTTACATTGGAAATTGTATTCATTATTGTTTTGTTGTTTAATTTATAGAGGAGTTCATTTTTTTTTACATTTATTTGACAGAATATACAAATATGGTTAAAAAGTTCCCGTGGTCCCATTGATGTGTTTTTATGTCCTGATGACTTGCCTGGAGAAGAGTCTAGTTCTGCATCTTCTGAGTCGACAGCATCTGCTACTGGTCAGGATGAGGTAAGAAATTTAGACTTTCATATTTGTGACAATTTCAGGCTTTGTCCTTGACATTTAGATATTCAGACTTGCCAAGTACTGATTTATAAAGGATCTTGCCAGTGTCCATATTTTTACAAAATGTTTTCACTGGCTAGGTTGGCAGAGCCTTTCTGTTTTAAACTGCTGATGTCTTGCTATGACTCTAGTCTACTACTTTTAGAATGACTCATCTCAGTTTATAATTCAAAATATCAATCTTTTATCATTGAATGAACTTTTGTCTGCAGGTTGATGGGTTATTGTCCAGTGAGTTAGAGGTGAATGTCAAACGAGAGCCTACGACTGAAATTTCTGGGACGGATACTGATCACCTGGCCAGTATGGAGTCTATCAAGCAAGAATTTTTCTCGGATGATTCCCTGTCAGCTGATGGAGGTATAAGATAATGGGAAATTTTTTTTTGAGTCAAAGATATTATCTAGTCAAAACTTTTCTGACCAGCCTGTCCCTGCCCGGGGATATCTTGTGATTCTTATCTTATTGTGGACTGTGGTGATACTTATTCATACTTGGTCGACTACAGGCGGGAATGAACGTGATCCTATTTGGATGTGATTGGCTCTCTTAGCTCATTGAAAACGCATATTAAACCCTTAATTTCCAAAGGTTTGGAGTAAATTGTGACTTTGAAATAGCTGTTGGATTTTATGTGGGAACAGATTACGTAAGTCTTGGGATATTATATATCTAATATATGAATAGGTAGCAGGTAAGCAGTAAAAAACGCAACCTTTTTTCAAGCATCGATCAATTGGTTTTAAAGAAAGAAACAGCCATATATGCTCAATATAGAAATTATGCTTTTTACCATGAGTTTAAAGCCCAAAGAAATATATATACAAGCAGGGACGCCCAACAGTTATCGGGTTATCAGGGATGCGATGTACTTAATCAGTAACTGTTGATCACTTTTAGTCAACCCGTTTGTAATTGTAATATCATATTATAAAATAAACACTAATATATCTGAGGACGCGGTCAGCCACAGATGAAAGATAACCCAGAGGGACTCCTGCCTTCATATAGATATATGATGCGCACGTCTTTGCTATTGAATGCATCAATATCATAATAGCACTGCATGCTCATAGAACAATGACGTAATTTTACTCAATGAAAGGAAAAGGCGGGTTATGAAAGATATATATATATATCCAATTCCCTGGAGACCTATGGCACCCTGTCCTGAGCAAACGTTCTCAATTCTTGTTCAAGCAAAAGATCATGATAGAAAATTGCTATTTGGATGGGGTCTCAGCATTGTGGTTCGAGAGCAGTGGCAAATCAGAATTACTCCTTGGGGTTTTCTTATTGTTTCTTTTATGTTTGGATATTTTATTCACATTCTCATTTTCCTCTATGAGTAACTAATTTTGTTTTCCATGTTTGTCCTCAGCATTATTGAAGAAAGCTTTGCTGACAGATGAGATTTCACCTTCCTGTGGTTCGTTACTTCACACGACATCAGACCAAGACATGCCCTTTACACAAATTCAGCCCTCGTTCCATTTTGATGAGAACGATTATTTATTCAACGTTAACGAAGACAGTTTTAGTGAACTCTTGGATGCCTATGACCTTGATTTATAACCTGTGCACGGAGTAGATATTTGTGGTGCATCTGTTATTTACAATACAAATTGTTCTCAAGAATATTTTGGAATTGCATCAATACTGTGGTGAAGGACTGACAAGCTGTGTTTATAGGATGTGTCATCAGTGAATTGATCCCAGGATTATATCTTCAGTGAATGGATTATCCCAATTTCAAGATTTGTTTCCTTATCTCTGGTTTTCATTTTGGCAATCGTGCTGGTATGATTTTGATGTCATTGTGTTGTCGTTTGGTTGGTAATAGTAATTCAATGTTATTTATTTTGTGTTCATTATCAGTTACAATTTGTCCTTACTAATTGTGATTGTATACACCCTGACCATCATAATGTTAGAGATAGGTAGGTCATTTTGTCCATGGACCTCCATCAACACCTCGAGCGACAAACTGAAGAATGAAAAATAACATATGTGGGGTTTCCTGTAGTTGTATATCATCACGCCTTTTAACTCAGGCAAGTATCTGGGTCTTTCGGGGCTTTGCTTTGCCAGGGGAATTTGTGTCTAATCAAGGGAGAGGGAACCTGCTTTTCAAACTTATTTATAAGGGTGTAGTTTCACAACGCATTTATCAGTCATGTTCATAGCTGCCAGACTTCTGCTATTTCGTTGATAGTCCGCCATATGAAATTATCTGTTAAAAGGGTTTTATTATTAATGTAATATACTATACCTAATGTTACCGGTAAATTATAGATATTCTAAGATAGTTGTGTGATTATTGATCCGTCATTGTTTATTATGACATAGCGACGTTCGTAAAAAAAATATTCCTCCTTCCTTTCCAAAATTCCTGGAAATTTCCTCCTTTTTGAATTCCTGACTGGCAGCTATGTATGTAGGTGCATCTGCGGTTGTCCGTTATCAGTTAGTGCCTTTTGCTGCTTGCTGTGATCGTGTCTCCTTACTTGAATCATGTTCTTTCTGATACTGAGACAGTTCTATCTTTGAACTATGTGATGTGCCTCTTCCTAAACCTTGATTTGTTTGAAGTCGTGTGTGGCGGGCACTGAAATGACCTAAAACAGCAACAAACAAACAACAGAGCTGAGGATAATGTCGCTGATTGAAGTGCTGGATGTTGATCTTAATTTATAGGTTTTGATTATTATGGGTGTTTAGCAATCAAACATACTGACGTGCGCTTGTCTAGTTCTATGCATCTAATTTTCAACACATAAAGGTAATTTCAAAGGCATTTCTAAAGAACTTCTCTGAAAAGACCAGAAAAAACTTACACAATTGTGGCTTAACCACTAAGTTAGGGTTGTCTCCAATATATGGTTCTGTAGTTTTGTTAACCAATTATGTGTTGCTCTAGCGGATTAGAGACTCCAGATTTCGTTATCATTTTTAAAAACGCTAAGAACAACACCGCATGTTAAGTAGTTGTACATTACAGGGTAAAGAGGATCTCATGTGTCTTTGGGAACTGCTCTTGATGGAAATATAAAGGCTGCACGTGGATTTTATAATAGATGACACTGTTGGTACCTTGCACATATTGTACATTTCATCCCAATATTCTCACTGTTAATATATTTCTGGTCTAAGCATTACTCATACTTTTGTTAGCGTGAGAGGTAAATCTTTACTGTTGTCTACCACACGAGTGATTATTTTTAGGAATGGCAATGAAGTAATCGGGTATTGGCATTGCAACATGTACATAGCGGTACGTCCGCACGAATCCTACGTTAATATTATTATACTTGTACACATCCATCTTCACTATCATAATATATATTGTGTGTCTGGTGACGTGTTGTGTGTGTGTGTGTGTATTTATCTTAATATAATAGTCTTATCCCTCCTCTTGTTTCTTTATACTTTGTTTCTGCTAGGTTTGAGGGATTTTGTTTTAAAAGATTGTTTATTTTGCTAAGATCAGGTGTATGATTACAGCTTATATGTGTGACTACCCATCGCCATGGGTTGGTATTCCAGGCAAATTTTGACATTTTAGTTTTGGTATCATGTTAAAAACGCTGACTTCCCCTAAACCCTTTGACTCTTGTCTCACCTTTATAGCTTGATATTTTGTCGGGCTATAAGAGAAAAGCAATTCAATAATTTTGTCCCCAAAATGTGCTTTTGCTTTATTTCTCAAGTTGCCAATTTGTACCGGGTTGCACTCTGGCTATGTTGCACACGCTGAATGAGTCTTTAAGAATTCCGGACTGAAATGTTTATTGATTTGTTGAACACATGCTTTACCATCAGTGTGAGAAGGGGCGTATTGTTAATCCTTTTTTTGAATTATTTGGTCTTTTAAACTATAATGATTACTTAAATTAGTCTATTCAGTTAAGTTTTGGTGTGTTTTTTTCTGTTTCACAGCTCAATCCACCTCTCCTATCATGTTGTTACTGTTACTAATAGCATGGAGTGAAATTCTGTATTTATGCTTTTATTTGCAGCATGCTTAGTTAGATTTTTTTGTACAAGATTTTTACACATATTATAATATTATAAACGTGTGTGATTGTGTACTAGCATCATGTCAAAATATATTTTTCTACAAGAACAGCATGGAAATTTTTATGAGATTTGACTATTTGATCGTGAGTTTTGGAAAATGTGATGCCATCTTGGTTTTATTTTTCAGTTTTTGTCTGGATGAGAAGTCTTGCAAGATTGGAGTTTATTTAATTTATATTGTATTATTCCTCAGTACTACTTCCTGTTTTGCATTGGAATTGGTTATGATAGATCTAATCTAGCCATATTATTTAAATTTTTAGCTTGATGGTGATTGATTCGTGTCTATTTATTTGCTTTGGTTCCATGGATGGTTGGTGTGTGCGTGCGCGCACATGCATATTGGTGAGGTGTGCGTGATTTGACACATTGGCATATTATATATTTGTTTGTGTGTACATGGTTATAGCCGTGAGTTTGTCGGTTGACTGTTGTGCTGAGACCAGCACCGAATTGCAATATTGTGTTGATGACAAATCTTTTTATGTCTGCATTCCACTTGTCCTGTCCCATCTCTGGGTTGATAAGGGCTGTTTTCTCTTTTTAAAATGAGAAGCAATGATTATTATACAAGGGGTTCCCTTGGTCTAGCCACTGTCTGTAAGTTTTTCCAATTCTACTTCTGGTTTCTAGTTTGATGGTTTAAATTTGTGATTGCAAAGTCATTTTTGTCAAGCTTGTTAACAGGGGTTGCTTTGTTATCATTCATATTATTTGTTTGATTTTTATTTTTTCCTTGATAGAAATTATTCGATATAGACGTCTACTTACTTTAGGTTTGCACATTGCACTCTTGTGCATGGCCTATTTTGTTAATTATAATGTATGGTAAAACTGAATTTTAACAGATAAAATATTGTTGTTGTAAAGGCATACACATCAAAGTAAAATCCCCATGGGAAATTTTTTTCCCATCTCAATTTCAAATTGTATGCCCAGAGTGGTAGAACCCAGTTTTTATCCATAGCTGAGAGGGTACCCACAAGGGTTACAGTAATTTGTTTATTGGCCTGTCTTTGATTAATACTGCTCAGTGTATTGCTTGTGGTGTCGGTAAAGAGTTGTGGACAGTGGGCAGATCACCTGCTTGTCTAAGATTCTTTGATCCATAGAATTTCTGGCTCTGTGTTCAGTCATATTTGGTGGTCAGGGTGCTTGCATTTATGACGGGTGTCTTGTTTGTCTTTATGGCTGAGCATAGGGCTGGTCCCAACTGCTTTGCAGTATTTATGAGGTTCGATCAAACAATTTCCATCGTCTTGTTTTTTTTGGGGGGGGGGGGGGGGTGTTAAAAACTTACTGCCTGATTTGATACTACTATCACTGCCAATCTACTTTATACAGTCCAACCAAATGTGTTCCGATTTACATTGCATTTATTTGGGTGAGAGGACATTTACACATGCATGTTTGATATTGATCTGCCGTGTCCTATGATTTCATGGGACTCTAACTCTAGTGTAGGAGTGACAATTTATTATTTCACATTTTTATGATTAGCACTCAATTTAAAACATTGTCAAACATCACATTTCATTTATTAGTCAGACTGGGTGAACATCTGTGACAGTTTTTTGAATTTATAAATTTTAACAAGTCTCATGGGTGGTTTGAGTGGGTCATGAATATATTTACATTTTTTGCATGTTTAGTAGTCCTGTCTAGTTGAGTTCAGGGTGGAAATTCCATTTTGTTAAAATTCATGTCTATTGGGCAAGTTGTAATATTCTGGCTTTTCGCCAAACAAATGCAGCTTTGTGGGACAGAAACGGGTTTTGGTTTGAGAGTGAAGTAGAGGCTTGTATAGACGTGTGTGTGTGTGTAATGAGGGTAATTTGGTGGTATGTGTGTTTGGAATGGGATTTGTGTGGGTGGGTGAGTAGCTAGTACAGCTGAAACAAAGATCAAATGAATTTACAGAGCTGGTTTTTGACTTGATGAAGATAAAAGTTGGAATTATTCCCCCTGTCTGCTTTTCCTGTCACTTGATTTACACTTGGAAGACGTCTCGTATGTCGGGCATTCAACTTTGGTTGTTGCATGGTAAAGGTCCCGTGTTCTGGTTTGATGAACTTGTAAATTAAGAAAAGGATTTTTGGGTCATCTGGAGCTCATGGGATTCACCTTGACCTTTCATATCAATGTCCAGGTTGTCATGGCTCTGACGAAAGTTGAGAGGTCTCCTTTTTTAGATGACATTTATGATGTATAGGGTTGCAGATGCATTTCTATGCAGTCTAGACCCCAATTTTGACAAATCAAAGTGTATCAGTCTATTTCTAGTTGATATTCCTGTAGATTGCGGATATTTGGTTATTTCATTGAATATTTTATAATTTATATCTCATAATAATCTTAAAGCATTTGAAAGCTTTTTCACTGAAATTCTGGTGCAGTTTTATGAGGAGCAATGAATATTTTGTTGGTACTCCGTGATTATCCCATTGCTACACATAGGTGGAGGGAAGGGGAAATTGCTGATAGGGGCATGTGGAGTCAAAAAGTGTTAAGATAATCTGATTGATGATTGTATTAATTGATGACGGCTGTTTATATGAAATGCTGAGAGTGAGAGCTGGTTTGGTTAACTGCTTATATTGAATGCTGAGAGCTGGTTAAGGTTTATATGAATTACTGAGAGCTGGTTAACTGTTTATATGAAATGCTGAGAGAGCTGGTTAACTGTTTATATGAAATGCTGAGAGAGCTGGTTAACTGTTTATATGAAATAATACTGAGAGCTGGTTAACTGTTTATATGAAATACTGAGAGAGCTGGTTAACTGTTAATATGAAATACTGAGAGAGCTGGTTAACTGTTTATATTGGATGCTGAGAGAACTGGTTAACTGTTTATATTGGATGCTGAGAGATGATGACTGTATGTAATGAATGCAGATCCTCTTCCAACACTTGAATTTTTTTCATCCTTTATTTTTTCAAATGAAACAATAAAACTGTACATCACCTCAAATCTCTTTGTGTTTTATGTGTTCAATTAAGCCCAAAAGCACTGATATTTTTACTGTTCCTCCCCGAATGATGCCCAAGTAAATGTGATATTGCATCACATCAGCTACCTTGTGTGCCCAAAGAAACCGCTGAATATGCCATTATTTGTGACAAGCATGTGATCAGTCCACTGTCCTTTGAGCAATGCAGTGAATAATTGAGAGAATTTGAAAAAATTTGCTTCTACATCTACTGGTGTGCAATAGTGTAATCATTTGGTGCTTGGAACAAGTGTTTATGGTTATAATGTTATGCTGGCTACGCAGGCGGCACACTAGTATATATGCAGACGACTGCCTTATCGCACTGGTATAGTTAGCCACAGCAGTAACGAGGGGGCGTCCCTAGCTCAGTGGTCAAGCCACTAGACTTTTGATGTGGAGGACCTGGGCCCAATTCCATCAAGATGCACAAAGGCGCTTGACAATGTCATTACGACGTAACAATATCGAGTGAGAACAAACATTTCATGGATTTACAAATACGAAGAAAGAAAGAGCTCAGTTTTTTATGACCTTTATGTGTTAAAAAGGGTGTTTTTAAACTTTAGAACTTAAAAATAAACCGTAACGGCACGCTACGCCATACTGTCTGCGTACATTGTGGTTTACTGCATGTTGTACGACAGGTTACCGTTACCGCCGTTAGTGGAATGGGGCCAGGCACCGCCTTTTAACCACGTCTGGCCTTAGTGGGTTGTTTTGCTTTGTTCATCTGCAAAATGTTGCCCGTGGGGTCTCGTGGCGTAGCGGTTAACGCTTTCGCTTTGTGCGCAGAAGGTACTGGGTTTGAATCCCGGTGGAGATGGGATTTTTTCCTTTGAACTTTCTTGAGTTTTATGGGACTGTATGTAATTCGGAGGTCCCGCCTTTGATATGACCTTAAAAAATGTCAATTTTTAACTCAATTTATTGATTGCCCAACTTTGATATATGGAAATTGGAAGTGAATCATAGATACTAGACGTCTGGAAATGAAAATACATAAAAATCAATTAAGATGATTTGGACACACAAACATAATGAAGAAAGATAACAACAGAATCCCTAAACAAATACCAATGTAAACAGCAAGAAAAACTACCCAGCGGTAGACCAAAGAAAATGAGGCAGGATGCAGTTTCAGAAATAATTCTAAAAAGAGGATGTCACCGAATAGGGATCAATGGCGAAAGTGTATGTATCACGCATCAACCTTACACTTACACACCGAAAGATACTAAAAAGGTGAATGATCCACATTTGATTTTTGTCTGAAACCGCGCTGCACGGTTACAACCCTTTGTTTTCGCAAATTCAAACACGTCAGTATCAGTATGAGCTGCGTGACAGGTGAGCACCGTTTAAACTACGTGTACACTGTCCTCGAGCGATGCGAAATACCAACTGCCTTAAGTGATGCGCCCTGGTGCTGGCTTACTTTACCAGTGCAGAGATATCATGTTCCCGCGATTAGAAATCTTAACAGTTAATGTGGCTGATGTAACCATTTTTTGTAAATACATTCCAATAAGATCTGATAGTAAAACATCTTGAAACCAAGGGGGGTTTTGTGCTCACCCTGTATACTACTGTAGCTGCAGCCACCTCACGTTTGGTGGAAACCATTTTGATTCTATGCGTTGGCCTTTGATTGTACTGGTCTTGCGGCCGCCTGCTGACTGCCTCGAGGCCACAAAGAGGCCGGGCCTCATACTTTAACTGCCGTTGCAATTGTAATTATTTTGGAAAACCACTTCATTGACATAGTGTGGCGTTTGGGAATTGAACCAGAGAACAATGGTTACACAACACAAGCTATGAATGACCCCACCACCCATGCACACCTATCATTGATCATTGATAGGGGACATCGCCCTGCAGTGACCATGGGAATTGAACGTCGGACCAATGGATACCCGTGTGCACGTTGCGCACGTTAAAGAACCCATGGCAGTTAAAAATCGATAAGAGTAGAGTAGGCCGCATGGCTGCTGTCCAGGCAAAATTAATTCCTACCACAAAAGGTCACAGTGGGTTGATCACCTGCTTGGCTTAATATCTTGATCCAGAAAAATCCAGACTCATTGTGCTGGCCCTACACTGTAATGGTAAAAGGGAATTTGATAAGAAAGACCAATGGATACACAATACAAACTATGAATGACCCCACCACCCATGCTACTTGATTGGGGGCATCGCCCTGCAGAGACCCTGAGAATTGAACGACGGACCAATGGATACACAACACAAGCTTTGAATGACCCCACCACCCATGCACACCTATCATTGATTGGGGGTCTAATCCTCGCCCCAGTATGGATCTGTGTGTCGTAGTACAGCAGGTTTAATTGTGTCATTTATGACACCACTATTGGCGAGAGTGTAACGATTTTCGCTCATCGTCTGCGCCAAACCACAATCGATGTAAGCGGTAAACGCCTTATTTCGAGAGGAAAGGAAAAAAAAAGAGTTCGCATGAGTTTATAACTTTAACTTTAACCCCCTCACGGCCACAACACAAAGTCCAACCTTTCCATTGTTCTTTGCCGGTTTGTGGGGGACACTGACTGACACGACAAAGGGACTAAACTCTTCTTTCCATATTGTGAGTTTTCAAATACACTATTTCCTATGTTTATGATAGTGGACAGTTTGAGTTACGTTTCTTGTGGAGGGAAAGCAGATGATTCCTTTTCAAATGACATCTGTGTCATCTTTATAATATAAATAGTATATCATAAAGTAAGGTCACAGTGGGTTGATCACCTGCTTGGCTTAATATCTTGATCCACAGAATTCCAGCCTCATACTGCTGGCCCTACACTGTAATGGTAAAAGGGAACTGGATAAGAAAGAAGGAAAGATCATAAATTGGTCAAATTATAAGCGGTAACGCATTGGCTTTGTGCCTGGGTTCGAATCCGGCGGCGATGTGGTTTTTTGAAACCTTTTTTTATATTTTTTTAAACTTCTTTCGGAGTTTTTATGGCTCTAGCCCTGTGGATTCCCGATGGAATCAAGGCCTTTCGGAGAAGGACGACTAAACCGGCGGTCCTAAGGGTCTAAAGCTAACTTTCAATGATTTGTATGTTTGTGATATAATAGAACCAGGACCAAAACCTTTTTTCCCTTTCCTTTTCATTAACCTATATAATCATACAACTGTTGTAATTGTAGTACGTCGGTGGTTGGCGGGACCCCTTCTGTGGGCCAGGGGGTGCTAAACTGGGCCACACTCTTTCCTTTGTCTTCTATCCCCCTCATCTATCGTCCCCGCTCCCATAATGTAGCTTTCAGTTCTTGTCCTGGAATGAGATGATCTGGTTTTGCTTGGGGTTTATGTCTCTTGCCGGGTGGAAATATTCAGTTGTATTCTTATATTTTTGTTTTTTGAGAGATTATATCTTTTTTCCTCATGTAAATCATCTCTCTTTATAGTATTCATTCTTACAATACAATATAGATTACTGTATATTTTACAAATTGAGTATATCCCTTCTGCAGATGCTGCCTGAGTGAAACTGTTTTGTCACCTCAGACTGGGATAGGGACTGACTGATCTGTTGGAATCTACTTCTGTTCTATCTTTGAACTATGTGTCGTCCCCCTTGTCTTACTTTTTCTCAAGCGCTTATGACCCATGAGTGTTGCAAGCGCCTCTTCCTAAACCTTGATTTATTTGAAGCCGTGTGGCGGGCGCTGAAATGACCTTTCTGTGTCGATAGAGCAACCAATAATTGTAGTACCTGACGTGCCCTGGAGATACACGTGGAGGAATCTTCTCAAGTTCTGTTGAATCGCCTTTGATATGACCTTTATATGCTAAGAGTGACGTTATAACTCTCTTTTTTTTTTAGTACCTGACGAATTTCCGATAAATTATGTCATTCTACCTACCTACTGACATCTCTGGTATTTAAGTAAATTATTTGAGTAGATATGTGAAATCGTGACCCAGACTCAGCTATGCGTCCAGTGTTCGGCGTATTTATTATCAAGACTACTCATGGGGCACTGCCGTCACTGCAGTTCTAATCACGGTGAGGACAAAGCGGTTAAAGTAAGGGATTTTTTCTTGGCTGAGTGGGCTGAAGTCCAATCGGAGATGGACTGTAATCAAGAGGTTCCTTCTCCGAATTTCGCATCCGTCAAAAATTGAGTTCGCTTATTCTATTTTTTCTCTTCCAATGAGTAGTATATCCTTCCACCCCTTTGAACACATTGAGGAAGCGAGCCAATAGGGAAGACTACTGAACGGATTTTTCCAAGTTATACTTTTTGTAAATAGGGATGTCCACGAAAAGGATTTTTCCGATTTATACGTATTCAATTCTCTTCTTCTATTTGTAACAGCATACGTATTCTATTTCTCTTCTTCTATTTATTTGTATCTGCTTGGGAGGAAAACCGACTTTAGAATAAATCCTTATTGTAAAAGTTGGATCCAATCGTCCTCTATTCTGGGAAAACCCACGGTAGTGGACATCTTCATTCTTGACGGATGCGAACATCGAATGCGAATGTCTGGTATAAGTAGATCCATCATTTTATATATAGAGTTGCAATGGGGCATCCCAAACTGAGGGCTAAGATCTAATGGAGATAAGTCAGCAATTTGAATTGAAATCATTCATTACATGTTTTGTGTTTAAATGACGGCATCAAAAATACAATCGGAAAGGTCTCAAATCCGTCTTCAGTACACAAAGCACGACGGAACAATTGATACCAAAAATAAATAAAAAAACACACACAAAAAAAACCCCAATAAAACCTGGACGCAAAACAAAGACACGCACAAAACATATTGCCCAAGCAGATTTAAATGAATTGAAGGGGAGCGGGTACTAGAAAATCATCAAGCAAGGCAGGAACATGTTTAAGTGCCTGAAAAACACAGAAAAATAGCCATAGAAAGAAAAATGGAAAGTCGACAGAGAGAATTGAACCCACACCGCAGCGTACGACTATATCGCCTAGCCAGAGACAGAGGCCCGCTCTAACCAACTGAGCTAATTAGCCACCCCTGTGTTTTTGTTCGGACACACTTAAATTTAAAACACTTTCCAGCCTTGCTTGCCCAAGCAGACCATGATGGAGACTGCTGAGCGAACAAATCCTTCACCTACGTAAAGACGATTAAGTCTCTTCGGTACCTCCACGGTAAAGATTGCAGTCAGACACTTTTATGTAAAAAGAAAAAAAGTTCGCTTGGCTTTTCGACTACAATGGTCTATGTTATGAATGTTTACATTTTTTTTACGCGATTGGCAACATATTATAGGTCATATTAAAAGTGGGACCTCCGATATATAGTTCATCTCCGATAGAGACCTGACCGTGACAGGGTCACAGCCATGAAACTCGAGAAAGTTCAGAGGAAAAAAATCCCAACGTCCCCTCCGAGGTTCGAACCCAGTGAACGTGATACCGCTAAGCCACGAACTCCCTGTTGCGAATGTGTAAATTGCTCAATAATAGAATTTAGGAAAAGCAATAACTACTGTACTCTCTGAGACGAAAATGATTATGTTGTTTATTCTCTCACGCCTCAGTGATCTCCCCTTGGACGATGGCCAATGTGTACACGTGCCGCGGCTGTCGTGTGCTCCTCAACCCACAGATCATCCTGTGTGCTCTGACAGTGGTGGCCTTCGTGCTCGTTCTCTCCTTGTTCAGCGGCCAGGACAGAAAGGAAACCTGGCAGGTTCGCCGGGATCAACGTGAGTTTTCACAACATGATTTTACAACTACAACTACAAGCAGTATTATTTTTTTTTGTAATACGGTATAACATGGGGTCTCAATGGCTCAGATGTGGTTCTGGCCTTTGAAGCGAAAGGTACCGGGTTCGAATCACAGCGCGACAGTTGTTTTTCTTCACAAACGGTATAAACCTATTCGCCACTCGCCTGGTCCCATGAAGATAGGTGTGATCAAGAACCTAGTCCTAGTCCTTTCGTCGTCAAGAACCGGTGCCTTATCCGGCTTCAGGTGTATGATACAGTGTGACAATAATACATCATGTCCTGACGGTCAATCGCAGATCATTTTCCCATTTTTAGAATTGATACCCATTCCAACGCCTGGCTCATGAGAGGTTATCAGAAAAAAAAAACTGATCATTGTCCCAGAAATCAACGAAGCGTCTGAAGCGGGACTCGAACCCACGACCTTTGCCAATGAAGTCTGCAATTGTAACCTCTCCATCACTTCGCCTCACAAACAACACATATTATTATTTTTCATCATCTTATACAATTTCCCCATATTTCTATAGTACTCAGGTACAACGTGCCGGAAATAAGCATCGACTACATACGGAAATTCGGCCGTGTGGATCATCAGATAGAACAGCTGACGGATGAGGTCATTGCAGACATGAACGTCACGGAGCTCATGGTGATCGTGCACAGTTTCCTTGACAACGCAGATACGCTGTGCAGACGTAAAATCCGGATGGGTTACATGGGTGATGGCGGCTGGGAAGTATGCGACGATATCGGTCTGAGACCGCGAGACCCTCCGTGCCTGGTGTATTCGTTTGGTGCGGTAGCCAGCTACGCTTTCGAGGACGATATCGCGAGGGTTTATAAATGCCATGTTCACTCGTTTAACCCGAATCTTCACGGAACCGATTTTAATCGCTCATCGCACGTTTTCGTTCACCCTTACGGCGCCGGACGTAACTCGGAAATCACATCGAGCGGAAAAGAACTATACACCTTAGAGGACATTCGAGACATTCTAGGCCACGCCCACCACGGTATCGACCTCATCAAAATAGACACGGAAAGCAGCGAGTGGTCATCTCTGACCCACATGACTTCAACTGGACAACTGGACAACGTCCGACAGCTATTGATCGAATTTCATCTCGGGTTCCCCCCGAACGGGTACAAACTGCGCCGAGCAATCAAAATACTTCGAAGTCTGAGTGCGCTAGGATTCCGGAAGTTCTACGTTCACAAAAACCCAAAAGGCTCTTTCCATCATCCGGATTTTCCTGTAGTTCGAGCCAAAAACTACGAAGTTCATTATATCAATGCAAACTTTATGGCGAAAGAAATCTAGGTCACCCCGGACTCTGCGATAGAAAAGTATAAAACCGAAAGGGTCGAATTACAACTTGCACCCATCTCCATAAATTATTCTACCAATTAATATTTGAGATTTGAGATGGGGAAAAATTGCTTCGCACTGCTTCTGCAGTAGACAAAATAGTTAGAAGAACCCGTGAAAAGGTTCGACTTTTGCGTGAATGCAAAGAAAATTGTTTTGAGTGGAATCGTGAATTCTTCGAACGTGTGTTCGGCGAATGCGTGTTGCAATGTATGCTACTGAGGCTATTTTCTACTTTCTCAATCTTTTTGCCTGTCGACCTATCTGGCTGTGAGTATTATCCTTCTCGTGTGTATGCGTGTGATGCCAACTGTATGCTTAGTGAGTATCATTCACGTTATACACAAATTCCATGTCAAGTAATGATATAGGTATGTATATGTGTTCACGCCCTTTCTATTTAATCCATAACAACATCAAAACATTATTCGTATGTGTTTCATTGTGATGTTAAATACTAAATAATACAAGGGTGATTTTTTTGTACAAAGTGTAACCCGTGAATAAAGGGGAAATCGTCCTCCTACCGCGTCGATTCCATTCTTGTGTATGTCACAATGTTCGGGGAATTGGGTTGTGTGGCTGAGTGGTTACACAACTCGACACGAGTTGTGGTCAAGCAACGGTGAACGAGGTGACCAATTGAACGGTTGACAGGTGGGACCTACCCTACCAGCACATTCCGGTCCGGTCCGGTTCACAACCATAACCACATGTCATTGGCGTTGTGTCCTTAGGTAAGGCACCTGCTTACCTCACTCGACTCAGGTGTAAATGAGTACCCGGCCGAGGGCAGCGAACGATCTTGTCAGAATGCCTAACCGGCAGCTCGCACTGCATACTCCTCATGGAGTTGAGAAGGATACAGGAGTGTTATGGCCTGCCGGGGGTAAACTATACATTGTAAAGCGCATAGTAGAGCATGATTAACTTCGTGGAAATGCGCTCTATAAGTGCTATTCTTTACTTTTACTTTACTGTGTTGTATCAATATAGAACGGGTCCCAGTTGCTCAGAGGTAACCTATGGTTCTGGTCTTTGAAGCGAAAGGCCCACCGGGTTCGAATTCCAGCGGCGACAGCTGTTGTTTTCCTTCACAAAACTCGGTATCAACTATTTGCCATTCCCCTGATCCTATAAAGGTGGGTGGGATCAATGACCTAGTCGTATCGGAGACGGACGATAAATCCCGCGTGCAAGTTATGAACGCTAAAGAACCCTGGCAGTTGGAAATCGAGAAGAGCGCTGTCAGGGAAAAAAATAATTCCTCCTACCACAAAAAGTCGCAGTGGGCTGATCACCTACTTGGCCTAATATCTTGTTTGTTTGTTGCTGTTTTAGGGCTCTATCGACACAGAAAGGTCATTTCAGCGCCCACCATACGGCTTCAAATTCAAACAAATCAAAGTTGAGGAAGTGGTGCCTGCAACACTTTGGGTCACAAGCGTTTAGAAAAGCGCTTGAGAAAAGTAAGACAAGGGGGACGACACATAGTTCAAAGATAGAAAAGAAGTAGATTCCAGCAGATCAGTCAGTCCCTAT